>WWET01002266.1:220539-241890 GCA_011038615.1 Limnodynastes dumerilii
CTGGACTGGACTGGCCAAGCTTGACTTAACCTGGAATGGACTTGACAATCTATCTGAGGTTTGCTTCAGCATTGCTCAGTAGCAACCAGGCACCTTCAATAGACAAGTTTTTCTGGCACTGTTTGAACAGTGCTCTGGACTTAAATAGTGTACACTAGCCAGGGATTGGTGATTGCTATCATGTGACCACCGCAGGCAGGATCCAACTGGCTGGCTCAGGTCATGTGATGATCCTAAGATGGCCGCACCCATGTACTAGTCCTGGAAACATGGCAATGGCCAGAAAGGGCAGCAGACAGACGACCCCTGACGCAATAAGTGCCATGGTTTGTGAGAGTGGACATGTGGAAGATTTAAATTATACAGTATGGGAAGGGATTAAGACATACATGCCGATCAGTGGTCGTACGGACAGCTGATCCGCACATCAGTGTTAAGGCTGCCTTATGGCAAGTCCGTACGACAGAGGGGAGTAACAGAGGTGTTCACATCCCTCTTCAATGCATTAGGACCCCCTCACCCACGGAAAGCACGCAGGAGTCTGGATCTGGTCCATTGTTAATAATGTATAAATGCAAATAAATGACACTATTTTTAATGCTTAGATATTTACTAAACCTTTTTTACATTGAGAATCTTTTTAAATGCTGCTCATGTCAGTCTTATCTTTTCCATAGAAATGCTAATCAGATCAGTGTTTTTCACACCTTCCTATCTCACTGTAGCTGATTTCTGCAGGAGGCAGTGCTGTGAAAGCAGCAATGAGGAAATAAGTATAATAGATAGAAAAAGCTTTGTTCTTTGTTATAGCAGAATACTCTGTAATCTTTTTTTACAAGACTGATAACCCAGGTGGTTGTTTTAATAGCATGTTACGGCTTGTTAACATGAGCAGAATCTTTCATTTCAAATGCACACTACAGAGGCAGCAAATAATTTGGAATTGGACATGCTTACATTTGTAGTACTTCTAAGATGTGGTGAGATAAACAAAAATATGATTCCTTTAATATAACTGACAGTGGACCTGATTCAGAGATTTATCAATTGATGCGTAAATCTGCTGCTCAAGCTGTACTCTTTACAGTGTTCCATCATTTACATCTCTGGATAGAATGTAGAGAAACTGTGCATCTGTTTGAAACATGCAAATGTGTGCACATAGGCAGAGTCTGCAAGCTGTATTTGCAGCAGTCTATACAACTTTTCATGTTTCAAATGGGTATTTTTTAAATTTACAATTAAATTTGAAGCACAAATAAATTTTATACTATCTAATAAATAATGCCTGAGTTTAAAAAATACTACCATGTATTTTATGATAAAGAAAAAGTGTTATAAAAAATTAATTAATTAATACATAAACTAATTTAAATTTTTTTTATAGTGTGTAGGGATGTGTTGTAACTGTAGGCCATTTAAGCAATAAATATAGGCTCCATTTTACACTTACACCAGTCCCTGAGGTGGAAGCACAGGGAATCCACTACTACTGTGCTCTCAGCAGCACTAAACCGCCCATTTCTAACTTAAATATAGTGGAATTTTCCTCTTCACAAATGCATAGCACAGGGAAGCGAACACCAGTGGATGGACAGCACTGTGTTCTACTTTCTGTGCTCACTCCCGTTCTGCAGGTTTGTAGAGCAATATCCTGCTACATTTCCACCTAAGAAAATAGATGGAAGCGCAGCTCTGGATCAGGTCCAGTGTGTGCATTTGGATATTTTAATGAATGGATGATGGACCAGGGATATAAAAATTTGTAAGTGAATATCAGTGTCCCGTGATCTGCAACTTTAATGTTGTTGAAAACGTTCTTGTGTCTAAGGCCTTAGGCTTGAGACAGTTATAAATGTTTATCATTTTTAATTGTTGGTCAATCCAGGCTCTTACTGACCTTGATGCAAAAGCTCCTTTGATGGCAAAAACACCCTCTTTATCCATTGATAAAGCAGCTTCCATATGGTGTCTTGGTAGTATTAAATGATTGTAATGTTTTCATAATTATATTATATGTATAATTGCTTGTAAAGTGCTTCATAATATCCTGAGATTGTGCTAGATGTAATATATACACTTGGCTTACTGTTAATTCCTAATGACATTTTTGGTAAACCTTCCATAATCTTTTTTTGGTCTCTAGCCTGACAGTAATAGTTCCACTTTCCATATCATCTTTTTGTTCACTCTTGCATACTTGATATGACTGGCTGCACTGTACACAATCAAGCACAGAGAAACAGGTGGCTTTTACATAACAACAGACAACTATTGTGTTTAATTTACCATTAACGTACATTAAGTTTTGTAAGTAGAGAATTTTCAAAAGATGTTTAATTTCTGCTCTAGAACAAGGATGATGCATTGTTATATTAGCAAGTGTGTACTAGGGTAGAGATGGAAATGAACTAGAACTGAATTAAAATTGCAGTCACGATAAACACAAATTCTTTTTTTTCCCTTCAAAATATATAGAAAATGACAAATGCTACAGTGAGAAAACAATAATGATCTGCTAATATGCAAGGTACAACGCAGGAATGGTATGTTATCTTATGGAATGGACAGGAACTGTTATATTTTTATAACTGCAAGGGGCACCATCAAGTGGGTTAGAGAACTGCTGTTAATCACAGAAGGCCTGAATCAGACACTCCCCTCGTTCATACTTATTTTTGCTGACTTGCACCACCATAGGCTTACCTTAACCTTCTGTATGTTTATGTGGAGTTTGCTAAAGGAAGAACGGAAGTGCCTGACCCAGCCTATAATGTTCAATTTAAATGCCTCATCCCACCCACTTTTTTCGTATGTTCATTCTTATGGAGTGCTGGCAGACCTCTTCTTACGAATGTCATACGGTACGGAGATCGACTCTGTGCGTAATGAGTTGTTATGCATAATATCTGCCGTGCGTATGTGCAGATAGCAGGAAACACAAAGTCTGAATACGGCCAAGAGAGTCCAGATTTATTTTAGGAGCTGATTTTATGAATTTGGGGTAGATCCTGAACAACGTTTGCATTACGTTTGTTCGCGTAGCGAATTTTCGCGTACGTAAATTCGCTACGCTACCCTTAACACACCCCCTGCACGGCCGTATTTTGTGAAGATACGCTACCCAAACCCTACCTTAACTTTTCCAAACGTAACAGCATACGTCCGCTAACGTGCGTACAGACTACGCGAACGTACGCAGCTTAGCACGCCCATACTGTACACTTTAAATACCCCCCCGCCTACTTCACGTAATTCGCACGTATTCTTCGCTAACGTAATTTTGGCACGCCCACACGTAATTACTTACGTTTGCAATACGTGAATTATCCTTACGTTAGAAAATACGCTACGCGAATGTGCGTATTTTCTGCGGTGCGCATGCGCAGTTCGATCAAAACTGCGAATTTACGTGTATACCACACGTAAATTCGCAGAAAAACGTAGAGCAGGATCTGCCCCAATGTTTCTATTTTCTTGCCAATGGTTTTTGTACTCAATGTTTCAAGTTGTTAGCGGGTTCTTACTGAGTTCTAAAGATACCTGTCAAGCAATATAGCTGTAAACAAAGCCTCTGATTGGTTTTCTTCTTGAATATATTTGCCTGTCTCATATCACTCACCTTATCACAATCCCTGAGAAAGTCGAGAGGGGCAGACATATGCCCCAGACAAAATGCGTTGGGTTGACATTTTCAACACTTAGCTGAGCAGCATCCACAGCCGACGACAGCTTCATTCTCCTGATCGCAGCCACTGAGTGGATTGGTGACAGCGGGCAGCAGTTGCAGTCATACCCAGCGCATAGTAGGACTGGCTCTTTCACATTTATTATACCATGCTTTTGATTCATTTTCTTCTGGTACGATGATTACCTTTTTATATTATTGAAGTAAAGTATTGTCACTTTTAATGCACTATGGTCCTTCTTTCTCCTTTTTTCCTTGTCTCCTTGCTCTACCAATTTAATTGAGGACCACTAAGGATTCACGTTCATTACCTGAAACTTTTCATTGTTTCTTAAGGATTATAAGAATTATTTATATATCTGACCTAGGCACAAACCTTAACCACTTACAACGATATAGATATATATATATATATATATATATATAAAACATATAAACATTAGAGTGCAGCATAAACCATACAGGTAGTATGCATGGGTACATTTTTGTTGTAATGTGATAATGTGATTGGTGTTTTATTGGGCAGATTGTAGAACAAATGATAGCTGGTTTATAAATGATGCTGCAGATTTCATTGTTACTGGAACAAAATGTGATTTTGTAACCTTAGGTATAAAGAGATAAATTACTGAATTATAAGAAGACACTTTATATATTATTGTATTTAAACACCTTTTGTATTGTAATGCATTCTACACAAAATAAAAAATGGTGCCCACCTCTCAATATATACCAATTCATTTTTTGTCACTTTAAGGTTAACTTAGTTTTTTACGCTACTATATACTTATATAAATACTATATAAATGGATCTACAATATATTTGATGATTACCTTATATAGAATATACAAAAACTGGAACTAACTTTCTCTGGTGTGGTCTGTTAAATTTATAGTTTTATACTGTGTCTTCATCTTCTCTTCTTTTGATATCTGCCCACAGAGATTAATCCTACTGAACTCAGACAGTGATAATTTTTTATCCTTTCTTAAGTTGATATTGATTTCACCAAGTTTATTGAAAACACAATTTCTTTTTCTGAGTGTTGAGTCATTTTTATTGCCTTAATAGTTTTAGGTTTCATGAATGATAAACAGTTTAGAGTTGTTTATTTGAGACACAAAACAATAATAATAATTCTTTGATTTAGCAATACAATGAAAAGTGACAAAAGTGTTGGTTATATTTTAATGAAAGTTAGCTTAACAAATCATTACAAATATTTGATTTAAAATAGTTAACTGAAGACCAAAATATTTTGTAAAGTCTCATGGCACATATTTTAACACTTTTATGACAAAGAAACTGAAGGTTTAAAATAAGCCAATTGATGATTGTTTCCAGCAAATGGTGAGCTCAGCACTCAGCACCTGTATAAGCGTCCTTATATAGGCTTGTAGGCTGTTCCAGTAACATTTGTTTTATTAATGGTATGAAGCTAGCTCCTAACATGGTGAGATCGCCTCATGGTTTGCAATGTTTCATGCATAAGGCCAAACTGACCAGGTTGGGTGACATTACGTTACAGGACCAAAATATGCTGAAATGAGTGAATTAGAAGCTCCAGTGTGGCTAACACATTTAAATGATCTTCATGAATAATTTTTCCATTTCAACCTGTTTTTCAGATTTGTCTCACTAAAGTTAAACTAGTTCAGGACCCACTGTTTTCAAATTGGAGCAGCAATGGTGGCAGCCAGATCTGGGTGTCCACCAACAATATCAAGAAAATAGGAAGTTCTCTGTGTACAATAAATACTCTCCTGCTTTCGGAGCCTGCACAACTGGGCACACACTTTTCAGTGATGGCTTCTCATCCAACTCTTTTATGTTTCTCATGGGCAGCTGAAGACACAGACTGGCCGGGTGCCACCTGTTTGTAGGCACTGATCCAGCTGCTACCTTACTGAAACCCTCTGTATATTTTCCCTCTGTCTTTTTCACCTATTTTTTACCTCTTTGGAGAAAGACTGCTACAGGTTGATGGGTGCTGCTCTGTCCTTTGTTGTGAGCTAAAGGACCTATGAAAATATGTGACCAGCTCTCCTATTCAGGAGAAGGAGTCACATGGTTTCCGACTTTTAAAGCCTTCCCTCCGGGAGATCCCAATGAAGCCATAGATGCAGTCCGGGTGGCGGGGCTTAATGGCGTGATTTATGCAAATTGCATTATCTATCGGGGTTTCATAGGGATGGGGGTGGGGCTTGATGACACAATTTGCGTCATAAAGTCCCTCCCTGTCCCTAGCAACACTAGTAAATTAATGTTGCCAGGCAGGGAGGCAGGACTTGAGGCTGTGGTTTCATGGGGGTATATTTACAAAGGTCGATTTTGCTAAACTCCCGTGACTTTGCATGTGATTATGCAATCGCCGTATTCACTAAAGGCAAAGTCCCGGGATTTCGACCCGGCAAACATTGTTAGACAGAAATCGTCCTGATGTTTGCCATTCAAAAAATACAAATCGCCGTATTCACTAAAGGCGATTTGAATAAATCACCTTTAGATCATCGGCAAAGCACTTAAAAAACAAAACGCCTTGTGTGTGGGGCGCTTTCAATGAAAAAAAAAAACTTTTCCAATGGATTATATTGCCCCCTAATGTGTTAAATTACCTCTGGTGGCCATGTGTTTTGCGCCTTGTAGTTCTATCAGCTAAGCATTCCAGATATGCTGCGCTTCTTTTTTTTTTTTTAAACAAAGCGACAGCGATTTTTCCAGGGAAAATCCCTGTGTTTTCTATAGAAAAGCACAACGACTTAGCCCTTCAAAAATCAATGAAACTCGATGGGGATTTAAATTTGCAGGTACTAATTGACGGTTAGTAAATACGATGATTTTAGCAAAAAAAGTGCAGGAAAATCGCGATGAATTAGGCTGAATTTAAATCACTTTAAAAATCGACCTTTGTAAATATACCCCATGGAAACCACAAGCTTTAAGTCCCTTGCTGGAGATTTCTGAGCTCTCCCGGTATAAAGGGAGAACTGCCCGAATTTCGTGAGTCTCCTGAACATTTCGTGAGAGTCGGCAACTATGAGGAGTCATTGTTTCCTATCATTGCGGGATTGCTGACTTCTGATACCTCACAGGTACAAATCATCATGTGGGTATCATAAAGGATGTATTATAGAATGCAGTGTGTGTCAGAGAGGATATATTATAGCAGGCATGCCCAACCTGTGATTCTCTAGGTGTTGTGAAACTACAAATTCCACAATTCTTTAATCACATGGGCATAACTGATATCTGACAAAGCATGCTGGGACTCATAGAATACAGAACACCTGAAGTGCCACATGTTGACCAGGCCTGTATTACTGGATGCATAGGGCCTGATCCAGACTTACGCTCATGAAACCCCTTGTGCTTACCGTATTTACGACAGCATACCTACGAAGCACTCCCCTAGGTACTCCTCTCAGTCGTCCGTATTTAAGCCATCTTATGCCGACCAAACCCTACCCTAACATTTCTGAGCGTAACTGCGGACGTTTGTAGGCTCCATGTGTAGTTACGACACTTACTGTACTCCCATACTGTACGTTTTAAATGCCTCACCCTGCCCACGAAGCGTAATTAGGGGTTTTGTATTGCTGGCACGCCCCTTCATGCGTTGTTACGAAGCTGATACGCTCAAGTCCCATACGCACAGTCTTTCTTTGCGTAACATCAGCCGTGCGCATGCGCAGTAAGTACTAAAGGGCGCTTTTACGCTTACGAAAAGCATAAAAACACGAGCAAGCGTAGGTCCGGATCAAGCCCATTGTGTGTATTAGAGAGGAACACAGGGGTAGTGACTGGAAAATGTAGTAAGTCTGAATCTGATCCGATATTATTATTATGTAAATATATTTCTAATATTATATAATATATAATATATAAAATTCCAGTTGTTATTAACATTTTTATCACTGAGCCAATGTGCTGCACAGGTTAATAATGGTTCAGTTTGGTAGTGGCAGCAACAGGAAAATGTCACATGAAAATTGAGCACCCTGCTCAAAGAGCTTACAAGTTAGAATTTGCTTGTTGTTGTTGTTGTTGTTCTTCTTCTTTTTGTTGTAACACACTTATCTTATTTTTGGTGGACAAGAGAGACCTCTGATTATTCTACTTCCTTACATAATAGTCTAAAAGTTCAAACATTTTAAAAAATGAAAAATGATTTGCAAAAAATATTTAGCAAAATGCTTCTACATACTTCTACATGAGTGAACTTTAGAAAATCGTATACATCTATAACAAGTAATTTATTCCCTAGTAATTTATAGATTTCCCATGTGTTATGTGTGTGACCTGTCATGTAAGTCACCTCCATATAAAACTAATATTATTTTAATATTAATATTATTTTCAGCTTTTCTTTTTCAAAAAGTCAACCTTTTGCTATTTTTTTTTAATGGGTAATTATTCTGATCAGCATACTTACTAATTCATTTTCGGCATCACCGCTCGTTGTATCCCACTGAAGAGGCGAGTAATCTCTAGTGACTTTTAGTGTTAAGGGGAGGGTTAGGGTTAGGCTCTGGGGAAGGAGGGGTTAGGGTCATAGAAGGGGAAGGTTAGGGTCAGGCTGCGGGAGGGGAGTCTAGGTTTAGGCTGAAAGGATGGGAGACTTAGGGTGATGCTGTGGGTAGGGGAGTGTTAGGTTTATGCTACGGGTAGTTGAATCTTAAGGTTAGGCCGCAGGGAATGGAGGGTTATGTTCAGGCTGCAGGGAAGGAAGAGTTAGGGTCAGGCTGCGGGTAATGAAGGGTTAGAGTTAGCCTGTGGGGAAGGGAGGGTTAGGGTCGTAGAAGGGGAGGCTTAAGGAATGGATTAGGGAAAGGGTTGGAGTTAGATATATACTTGACATTCAGAGCAAATGATCCAAACGGATCCGAATTATCTTTTACACTAAATTTGATGGGGGCCAAAGAAATCAGTTAAAATATTAAATAATACATAACAATCGTCATATTGGCATAACAATAAATAACTGCCACTATGTATAAATGAAAGAAACCATAACCAGGCGTACTCCTCCAGCACCTTATTTAGGTGCTACGCAAGACTGTCCGCATAGATGTGCCTACAACCTCAAGTGACACCACCTCAAACTACCAAGTCAAAGACAGTTACTTATTGTAACTTCTTGGCACATCACCACCAGAGTCATCACATAACAATGAGACCAAACTGCCTTTCACCTAACACTAATGACGAACACAAAAATTGCTACCAAAGGGAAGGGGAAAGAGGGAGAAATCCAAGAAGAAAAGAGGCAGAGACCCCGGCCAGGAAGGCTTAAATAAGCTCAGAGCCCCCTGCAGCTTCTCCCAGACAGAGCCATGGGCCAATGATTAGCCTGCAAGGTGAGAGGCACCACTAAACACCACCACACACAGGGAGTTTTCTTCTGCTCCTGTTAAATTTATTAACATTTTTCCTCTCTAATCATGAGCCAAAAACAAATTCATAGAAATTTTGCATCCTATATTTTGTTCCAACTAGTAGATTGTCAACATTCATAGCACTATGGTTGCTTTGTGTTGACATCTTGGAGTGACAGATTTACCATTCACTGCAGTTTATCTGCTTTACTCTAAGTTCTATTAACGTTAGCCCTTTTAGGATGTAACTTATCTATATCTACCCATCTATACTACAACCTATCTATAATATGTCTATTACATATTATTAAAGGGAAATATATATTGTATAAATTATTTCATCTATCACATTTTCCATATTCCAATCTATTTTCCTTTTAACTATATATTTGAATGATGGCTTTTAATGCTTCACAAAGGCTTCAGATTTCTTAAAGTAAAAAGATTGCTATTATGAGAATAAAAGGCCCCACCACCAGCTGTGAACCTTTGATTCTGAAACCTTGGTTCAGGCTGTGGCTTTTGCATTCACATTCATATTCACAAAGAAGCTTTCTGGATCACTAACAATTTGGCACACTCCAAGACAATTGATGTCCACTTCAGTGGACTGAAACTGACTGTAATTGGTATGAAAGGAAACCATGACAGCTCACAAAAGGGAAACACCACTTCTTTTTTAAGTCTAGTAAAACTGTCCCCCATACGTTTACACTTAACTTAATAAATGCTATTAACTGTAGTCTGAAAACTGCTAAAATTGTATTTACCCTATGACTGAAAATATTAGAATTTAGTTGTATTAATTAAGATTTGACAGCTAAAGTGCAGTAGGCTTTAACACATTAATTATAACAAAAAAAAAATGTAAGCTTCTAAGTTATAGTTAGAGTTATGGGAAAACATTCGCTTATCTGCAGTAAGTCAATACCAAAATCGAAATAGAATCACAATACTTGTATCTAACAGCATGTGTTTTTACCCAAATACATGATTCCCCCAACATGGTTTTGCCCAGGTGTAACTTTCCACTTGTTTTCATCTTATTTTTAAAAAATTAGATCCGGTCCTATATTACTACTTGCATGATCAAGGATAAATATTGTATGTTGGATCAATACTCATGATGGGCCAGATCCAGACTTAAGTTTGTTTTACGTAAGCAAGCGTGCCCAAGTTACGCACTACTAAGTATAATGCACTACTCCCCTTGCACGCACGTAACTTAGCTGACTTGCGTGTTCAGAACCCTAGCTTAACTTTAATGCCTTGTCGTACTTAAGTCCCTAACCCAACTGTACAATTTAAATGCCTCCCTCCTTCCACAATGTGTATAATCAGCTTGCGTGGGGATATCACGCCCTATCGTACGGAGTTAAGTACAAGTTACGTATGATCAGAGTTATGATGCGTAACATCTGCCGTGCATATGTGCAATGCGATCCCACAGCCAGATTTATACATGTGGCATGCGGAAATTAGCTGTAGTTATGAGGTCTGGATCTTGCCCGATGTTAATAATTTATTCATTGCCCTAAGATTTATCCCCAAAAAAGAAAAGTTAATGTACTTGCTGCTTCCTCCTGCACAATGATTGGTTATGCACTGGAAAATGTAAAAATATGTAGTTGTATAATAAAATACAACATATTAACAAATATAAGACAATCTAGTCTAAACCCCATCATAAAGACGGGAAAAATATTGGCCATTCATTTCTTATCGAATGAATAAAACAAAAAAGGAAAAAGGGTATAAAATTTACAGTACTGATGAAATAAAGTAAAACACCAGGAATACGGAATATAACTAAAAACTGTATCCCACACACAGAAAGATGCAGAAACAATATATATAAATATCTCCTTATATTTCTACCATTATCTAAAAAAAATGCATCACATCATACTGGGGACTACGGATTGAAGGTAATGGTCTGTCTTAGCACCGTGTCCAGCTTGTAAGAAAAATGAATAAAATAGCTCACAGTTCTGTAGTGTCAGAGTTCTCTTTCTACCCGTTGGTTATGATAGGGAAGAGTCACATTTCTTATGTTGTTAGTTCAATTGAAAGTTTTCTCTCAAAGTGCAGCGTGCAACGAACAGGGTCTATTCCTCCGTATGATTTTCATCATCTGCTCCCGGTTCCTTCTGTAGCACTGCTACGGACATCCAAGCCTCAGTTTCATTCACCGTGGGTATATGTGGTCCCAAATTAGAAAGCACAAATAAAAAAAAACAGAGAGCGCCAATGGCATAATACCCTTTATTAGGAGAACAGTAAGGATAAAATATGAGTGAATACTCACAAAAAAAGTGGGACATATATTTCAATGTCCTCTAAGGCATATACACAATTCCTCGGCTTGGACCATAAACCATACTCCTGAAATCAGGCTATAAGGACGTCCACTTTGCCGATATTGGAACACAGATGTAGCAAGGTAAACCAACGCGTTTCGGCTCAAAAGCCTTTATCAAGGTTACCTACTAGCTTGCTACTACCCATTATATAGGGTCACATGATTTCTATTTTCATTAATAAGAATTGTTCTATATATTGCACAATCTTACATATTATACATAAATATATAAATACATAAACACAAACTGAGAAGAGAAGTTAAAATTTTAACAATATTTAGAGCTATTTAAAATATATATCTATTTGCTCTCAGGACGGACCACGGGATATTAACCCTATGATGTTATATGCTACACATATACTGACACTTATATATGGCACATAGCCTAAAAACTGACACTATACATTTCCCCAGAATACTTATATAAAAAAAACTAAGACCAATAATTATAAATATAAAAAATGGATAAAAAACATACAAAAGTTATAAAAATACAAAAACAATTTTAATTTCAAACTCTGCATTTAAGCCTCTAGGAGTCAAAGTTTCTAATTCATAGAACCAGCGCATTTCTGCTTTGGCTAGACTATCTGATACATTTGTTTGTCTCCAATTGGCAGATACTTTTTCTATTCCAATCATATATTTAATATTTCCTATTAGGCACTGATGTTCCTCTTTAAAATGGCTGGATAAAGTATGTTTGGGGAAACCCTTTTTTTTTTGAATTCTTTATTTATAGTTTTAACAAGATTTCCAGCAAAGAGTAAGAACAAATAAACAAACTGAGCAGTAGGGGTACATCACAATTCAGAAATGTCAATATATCAGGTCAGGGGCATATCCCAAAGCACATGGTATGCATCCATAGAGGATAGGATTTGTTCTTGCAGTAAAGACTACTACTTAACTGACAGCGTGACGGACAAGACAGACAGGGGTAGGGGGGGGAGGGGAAATGGAAATGGGTTACACCAAGATAGAGGATGTGTTGGGATCCTGTAGCGCGTTAGGAGGCAACTTGGTAATCTATTATACTCGCCTATACTGGCGGAGATGGAGGCATCTCGGGGCCTATTTGCTCATGACCGTTAGATATTCCGGTGTCAGCCGGAACTCCAGCCAGCGGAACCAAACTGCTGCATATGTTTGATACCTCGTGGGGGCTGGCAGTAGGAAATCATCCATAGATTCATACCAATCGATCCTAGTGAACCAGTCCCTCGATGTTGGAGGGGAAGGGGACCTCCAGCGCAGGGGGATAACAGCTCTAGCTGCATAAGCCAGGTGACGTAGCAAGGACTTCTTGTAGGCTCATACTGATATGTCAGAGTATGACAACAACCAAAATTCTGGGCCGTCAGGGACCTCCTCCCCTAGTATCTTCTTAGAGGTTTCTCTCACCAGGCTCCAGGATCTGACGATAGCAGGGCACTCCCACCAAATGTGCATGAAGGTGACTGTGTCATTCAAACACCTCCAGCAGAGGGGTGGTAGCGCAGGAATCATGCGGTGGATCACGGAGGGCACCCTATACCATCTAGTGAGGACCTTGTATTGTATCTCCGTTGTCTGCGTTGATATGGAGTTAGCTCGAATCAGGGTGAATATCTTTGACCAGTCTGACTCGTCCAAGGGGTGGGGCAACTCTCTATTCCATATTTCAGTGTAGCGGGGGAGTGAAGGAAAAAGCTTCTCAAGGACTAGTTTGTATATTATGGATATTAAGTGGCTAGGAATTTCTACAGCTAGGCAAAGAGCCTCGAAGGGCCAGGGCTTACGTCTTGTGTCGGTCCTAAGCCTCGATTGAGACAGAAAACTGCGAAACCCTAGATACAGCCAAAAGTCCCTCTGAGAGAAGGAAAACTTCTCTTGCATCTCCTGGAATGAAAGGAGGCCACCTCCATGCACCAACTGACCGACCCTTGTACAGTTCATTCGTGTAAGTCGAGTGACATTAATGTCATCGAGTCCTGGGGGGAACTCCCTGTTGCGGATCAGTGGGGTGAGAGGGGAGTAGCGTGTTGATAGGCTCTTCCTAAAACGCAAATAGTTCCAGCAGGCTAAGGTCGGCTGGATTGTGGGGTGTGACAAGTGAGGGGTAGTGGCTAGCCAAGGCAGTGCCGAGAGAGGCACTGGGGAAAAAAATTCTCCAGGGTTACCCACTGTTTGGATTTTCTCGGGCTTGACCACTCTACAACCCTGGTCAGCATTGCGGACCAGTAGTACCCCTGAAGGTGAGGAAGCTGGAGACCTCCCCTATCTCTACGGCGGTAGAGGACATCAGGTCTGAAACGAGGTCGTCTCCCCTGCCAGACAAATTCTCGTATTAACCGTTGCAGGTGGTCAAAAAAGGAACGAGGCATTGCGATAGGGAGGGTTTGGAAAAGGAACAATGCTCTGGGAAGAATGTTCATCTTAACTATGTTTGTTCTACCAATCCAAGAGAAATTTTTAGGGGACCAATCAGAGAGATCCTTTGAAATTCTAGTCAGCAGCGGGGGGAAGTTAGCTGAATACAGATTGGCAGGGTTCGCCGTAAGTTACACGCCAAGGTATTTGAGACGCTCAGGGTGCCACTTAAATGGGAAGGCATGCTGCAAGCCTGACTGTGCGGATGTCGATAGGTTTACTCCCAGCGCAACCGACTTGTCCCAATTAATTTGAAAATTAGATAGCTGGCCAAATTGATCGAGTTCCGACATTAATATTGGGAGGGAGGTGGTGGGGGAAGTGGTAGTAACTAAGAGGTAATCTGCGAATAACGCGAGTTTGTATTTATGACCTCCAATCTTGACCCCCCGTATGTCAGACCTTCTGCGCAACGTACAAGCAAGCGCTTCCATGCAAAGCACGAACAGGAGGGGGTAAAGCAGGCAACCCTGGCGTGTACCATTTGTAATTGGAAAGGGGGGGGAAAGGCCCCCATTAATCCTGATACGTCCTGAAGGGAAGTGGTATAGGGAAGCAATTTTACTAAGACAGGTAGGACCCAGTCCCATGTGCTCCAGCACCCCCATCATAAAGGTCCGGTCAACACGGTCGAAGGCTTTCTCTGCGTCCGTGGACAGCAGGAGAGTCTGTAGGTTAGCGCCTGAGATATGGTGCAAGAGATTAATGATTTTAGTCGTGTTATCTCATGCTTCCCTACCAGGGATGAATCCCACTTGATCTCCATGGACAACCGTGGGCAATATGTGGTTGATGCGATTAGCTATCAACTTTGCGAACAATTTGACGTCCAAATTTAATAAGGAGATGGGCCTGTAGCTGGAGTACTGGAAGGGGTCCTTACCCTCTTTGGGGATAACTGTCACGTGGGCCGAGAGGGATTGGCGAGAGAAGTGGTGCGAGTTGGAGATCTCATTAAATGCGGCCAAAAGAAAGGGGAGTAGTCTTTGTTTGTATGTTTTGTAATAAGAGGCTGTGTAACCATCAGGGCCAGGGCTTTTACCGTTCGGGGTCTGTTTGATGTAATAGTCATGGAAAGACAATGCTATCTCACTGTCGAGGGAAACTTGGTTACCTGCAGCGTTTTTAATAGAAGGTATACAGTTCTTAGCCCTCTGTTTCCTGAGGGCCCTAGCCAAGGAACGCCCCAGCTTGTTTGCCCATTTATAATAATGGGATTTACACTTTTGGATGGTGAACTTAGCCTGTGTTCGTAAAAGAGTGTTGAGTTCTAAGCAGAGTACAGTAAGGGCCGATAAGGTGTCAGGATCGCCGTTGCGCTTGTGAGCCGTTTCCAAATGTCCAATTTGTAAGAGCAAGGTTTCCTTGCACCCCTCCCGCTGGTGCTTCAGATAACTACTAAGTTGGACACACTGGCCTCTTAGCACACATTTATGTGCCTCCCACAGGGTTACGTGTGAAGTGTCCTCTCTGTCATTTGTGGCAAGGTAGGAGTCAATGGCTTTTCCCAGTTCGTCCTTGGTATGGGCATCCTGAAGGAGCAAGTTGTTGAAACGCCAAGTCCAATCCCTATAACGCTCCCTATCAAACGTAATTGTAAGAAAAACGGGGGCGTGGTCTGTCCAGGTGATGTTCCCTATAGCAGTATCTACAATGTGGTGTAAGCATGCGTGTTTGAGAAAAAAATAGTTTAGGCGGGAGTATGTATTGTGGACGTGGGAGAAGTGTGTATAGTCACGGTCCGTGGGATGTGTAAGTCTCCAAGTGTCGGTCAGCTGGTGCTCATGAAGAGATCGCCTCACCTCTCTGGAGCTTCGTTGAATTGTTCCCGGTGCACCTGAGGAGGAATCTAACCTCGGGTCCATGGTCCAGTTAAAGTCACCTCCAAGTATAAGGGTGCCCTCCGCGAGTTCATCTATCCGATCCAGCATCTGCGAGAGAAAGTGGGGTTGGTTATTATTTGGGGCATAGAGGGTAACAAATGTATAGTGCTGGCCAAATACTGTCCCCTTAACTAGGAGTCCCCTTCCATCGCCGAGCTCAAAAGAACGCTGCTCCGCCAGAGGAATTCTTTTAGAAAAAAGGATGGCCACCCCCCTGGACTTCCCACTAGAAAAACTATTATAAAATGCCGCAGGGTAGTTGCGGTCATATAAACGAGGGGCTTTACTCTTCAAGAAGTGAGTTTCTTGCACGAAAGCAATGTCAATGGAATCGGATTTCAGAGTACGGAAGAGCATGGTACGTTTCTCAGGAACATTAAGCCCGCGTACATTGAGGGAGAGGAGCTTTAATTTTTCAACTGTTGGAGCCATAATGTGGGTGTCTTAGGTAGGAGCAAGGCGTAGGGGTCCTAGGGGGCGGGGACCTATACCATTGAAGAAGAGGCATGGCAACCGCTGTATTTGGTGTAAGGAAGGGACTAGGGAGACACATAAGGGAGAGGGAGACACAGACATATAACACTTTTAAATTGCATAAGTGGAGATCATTAAATAGCAGCAGCAATAGTAGAAGAACTAGCAGTATAGAGAGAATACTAAGTCTAGATAAGATACCGCACATATCGACCAGGAGTGCAGAGAGACCTGGAGGAATTGGGGGGACCAGGGCGGCAGTGTAACTGGGGTACTTACGAAACCATCGCAAAATAATTGAACAACATTGGTAACTAAATATCCAATAGAACCTACTGGGTGGTAATCAATGTGGCGAAAGGGACAAAAACCGATAACTAAGCAACAACTCGGGTAAGGGAGGGGTTGTAGAGAGGCAGCTCTCCTAAGTTTAACTAATTTATAAGGAAGGATAACATTGCTAAATCAGTGACTATCTAGTCTCGAGACTTGAAGCGTAATAGCACATAGTCCAATAGCTGAAGACATAGTCCTATCGTTGAAGAGGGAGATCAGTGTCCATGACGAGTAGACGCCTTCAGGGGGGTGCTTGTGGCCGGTCTGGGCGTGCCGGATTTGCCTGCTTTCTGCCATGGCGAACCAGCTGCCATTCAGCTGGGCGAGGAATCGGATCCGGAATTAGAGCGCTGTATTGTAGTTTCCATTCGGACAGATCCGGCTGTGTTATCTCCATAGCATCGCAAAAAGAAGGCAAGTCCTCTTTACATCGAAGAGTATGTGATGTCCCTTCATGCGAAGCTTGGATTTGCAGTGGAAAACCCCAGCTAAAGCGGATCCATTTATTTTTAAGAAGGTCGGTAAGGGGTTTGAGAGAGCGACGCTGTTGGAGTGTGTTCCAGGACAAGTCCTGGAATACCTGGACCCTGTGGCCATTCAAGTCCAAGTCGTTACGGAATCTTGTTTTTTGTAGGATCTCCTCCTTGATCCTGTAATAGTGCAGCCGGCAAATAACATCCCTGGGGCTATCGGAAGGAGCGCCGCAGGGTCGTAGGGCTCTGTGTGCCCTATCGAATTCAATCTGGCGATCAGGGCTCGCTCCAGTCGCCTCGTTGAAAATCTTGGTGAGCGCGTCAATCAGGCCTTGCGGAGGTATATCTTCGGGAATGCCTTTCACCCTGAGATTGTTGCGCCGACCCCGGTTGTCAAGATCGTCGAGGCGACGGTGCAGGTCCCGTAATGATGCAGCTTGTCTCTCAACTGTGTCCCGAACATTAGCAAGTTGCTGGGAATGATCCTCCTGAGTGACTTCTACTACGTTGGCACGCGAGGAGAGTTGTGTGATGTCAGCTTGTATAGCAGAGACCTGGGTGTGGAGGCGCTCCTGCAATCGGTGTTCCAGGTCCAGCAGGTCTTGCTTGGTCGGCAGCGAGTTCAACGTGTCTAAGCGTCTAAGTATCTCACCATAAGCGTCCACGGGAACCGCAACAGGGTCCGGGGTGGCAGAAGGTCCGGACATTATAGAGGAGACTGGTTCAGGGGATGGAGAACTTGGCTCTGGTGGTGCAGAGGAAGCCGGGTTGAGAAACCGCAACAGACCTGTTTGATGTGATTGTTCTGGGAGTGTTCTGGTGCTTCTGCGCAGGGCACCCCTTTTTCCCATTAGCGAAACGGAGAGAGCAGGAGGAGAACCGATATCGGTTAGGACAGTCCAGTAGGTTGTAATCAATGCGATGGAAGTCGTGTTCCCCCATGGGGGGATGGGCGGAGGAGCTAGGCTAGCATCTCATGTCAGGGGTCAGAGACCACGGCGGCAATCCGATCCTGGCCGTAAGTACCCAGCGAAGGCAGTAAAATCCGCCTTAATTGTCAGTAGCTGTCAGCCTATAGAGAGTGGCGGCAGATTTCGTAAGGTACAGCGAGAGTGGAGCAGCGCTGAGTTGATATCCTTTAGTTTGAGTTGCTAACTCCCTGCAGGAGGTGTCAGGCGGGCACTGAATGTGATCCACTGATATGTGTTGTACAGGGTATTTTCAGCCACTAGAGGGCAGAGGGTGACAAGGAAGGAGAGGTGAAGTCCCCAGTAAGGTTATTCAGCGAATCATGTAGAGATCAAACCAACAGGCTGGGTGTGCTGACAGGTTATAGGCTGCTTTTTAGGGCACTGGTGATCACTGGCAATACAATGAAGTGGAGGTGCCAGGATAGGTTTATGGGGCAGGAGCTGTGTAGTTCAAAGGTAGAGACTGAAAGGCCTCAGAAGTGGGCATCAGATGTACTTGGAGATGAATCCTGGTACTGCAGGGTGGTTGATTGATGGGGGGTGTTGAGGAACTGGGTCAGGTATCCCAGGTGCAACACTAAGGCTGCAGCTCCTGTCTGTAAATGCCAGGCAATATGGCGTCTGCACAAGCGTGACTTCACCCTCGGCTCAGCGCGGGAAACTGGGAAGGTCGGGCAGCGGTGGAGCCACAGGCCCAAACAGAGTCCAATCCAGGTAGGTTCAGTGGAGGGAAGTGCCGCAGGGAGGTTCCCGGTGGTGGTATAGGAGAGCGAGGGTTAACTATGCCTGCAGGGGCTGTCAGCTCTCACGCGGCATTACAATGGTGCCTGCGTCACCGCTTACCGACCTGAGAAGTCGCTCCCCCCTCGCTGCCCAGCCGCGGCCCGCGGCGCGGTCTCCGCGGCTGGTGATGGAGACGTTAAGCTGAGGTGCCTGGTCCAGCTGGGAGGGATCGGCAGGCCTGGGTCCCGCACAAGGTGAAGGCCGCAAGCCCCGTCACCGCCGGGCAGGGACAGATGGAGGTCCGGAGCGGTGGGGTCAGCTGTCCGTCCAGTGCAGGGGAGTCTGGGCAGCTCAGGAACGAGATCAGGGGCTCAGAGCCCTTCCAAGCAGCGGGTGAGGATCTATGGGCACGGAGGAGCTCTTTCACTACGCGGCCATTCTCCACGGCGTCCAAGGCACGCCTGCGATAGGAATTTAACTGGACCAGACTGGACTGGACTGGAACCAGACTGGACTTGGTGATCTGCAGATAACAAGTAGTAGAGGTCTGACGGTGGGGTAACAATCTGCAGACAGCAGGACAAGGCAGACATCTGACACTGGAGTAGTGATCTCCAGACTGTAAGACACAGCAGAGGTCTGATGCTGGAGTAGCGATCTGCAGTCAGCAGGACACAGAGTACTGCCAGGAATGCTTTCTGGTAAGAGACATTGGAGATCAACTGGAGCCAAAAAAATGAAAGCACAAGTTGATCTGGCCGGGGAAACCCTTTTTAATATTGTTTAGATGTTCGGCCCATCTTTTTTTTACCAAATTATCTGTTCTGCCGACATATTGTTTCCCACAATTACATTCTACCAAATAAACCACATTTGTGGAATTACATGTAATAAAATGATTAATCATGTATGTCTTATCTGTCTGATTAGATTTAAAATGAGTAATATTGCTTCTCTGGCCTTTATGCGTTCTACACACTTTACATGTGCCACAGCGATGAAACCCTTTTGTAAATGTTTTAGGGGTTTTAATGGGTTGGTAATAGGCACTTCTAGTTAGTTGATTACCCAAATGTTTTGCCTTTTTATATGTAAATTTAGGTTAGCTGGAATTACACCTCTAAGAACTGGATCGTTAAGTGATAAAGTCCAATTTGTTTTCATAATTATTTCTATTTCTTTCTATTTTGGATTATATTGAGTAATAAAAGCCAAGTTGAAGGCTGAATCTTGTTTTTTTTTAACAAATTTTGATTCTAAAAGCCTAGTCCTTTCTATTTCTAATGTTTGTATAATGGTGGAATCCAAGGACTCCTTACTATATCCCTTTTCCAGAAATTTGTTTTTCAATATAAGTGCCTGGGCTTTAAATTCCGATTCTTCTGTGCAATTTCTTTTAATTTGTTGGAATTGCCCTTTAGGGATATTCTTGAGCCAATTTTCATGATGACAACTGTCTGTTCTTATAAAAGCATTACAGTCTGTAGGTTTCATGTCATTTTTAACTTTTAAGACACCATTATCTGCATATATCATGGTGTCAAGGAAATTCACCTCAGTCCTGCTGATTTCATATTGTAAAATTATGTTTTTATCATTACTATTTAAAAACTGACAAAATTCTTCTAAATTTCTCTGGACCCCGTCCACACAAATAGGACATTATCTATGTATCTTAACCATAGTTTTAGACAATTTTTCCATTTGTGTGGAGTTAAAACTACCTCTCTTTCCCAGGCGGCCATAAATGAATTAGCATAACTGGAGGTGAAATTCGCCCCCATCGCCTTCCCGGCTTGCAGCAGATAAAAATGATCCTTAAAATGAAAATAGTTATTATCTAAAATAAATGTAATACTTTTCAGTATAAAGTCTCTAAAATCCAAATTAAATTATTCAGTGCTTTTTATCCCTTCTTCATGCTTAATGATAGTATACAGTGATGGATCTTATCATCTGCTCCATGTTGGATTAAAGGTAGATTTTGCTTTTAGAACATTAGATCCCTGTATATGATCCTGTTCCTGCATCGAAAAAGATTCTTGTGTCAAATTTTGTTGAGTATCAACTTACCTATCTATAGATTTTCCTGTCTCTTTAAGAGGAAAGAAACGTTTTAATGTTATTTTGCGAACAAATTTTTGTAGGGCCACAAAAAGATTAAAGTTATTAATTTTATTATTAGGTGTGAATTTCAATTCTCTTTTCAACACACTTAATTCACATTCAGTAGGTGTATAGCTACTTAAGTTGAAAATTACGGTATTATATATTGTTCTAATTTTATTCATTTTTCTATACTGCTTCTTTCTATTTCTACAGATTTTTCTTATTTTCTTCTTATAGTTCAACCTTTTTGTACTAGTGTTATTTTTTCCTGTTTTCTTTTCTTTATTTTCTTTGATTTTTTTGGAATAGTTATTATTCTCTCTGGCTTCATATCCAGAAACGGTTGAATTATATAATTTATTTCCTCGAGGTCCGGGGAAAATCCTGATTATTTTCTCTGTGGCCCCAATGATCCTCATATAGGATATCATAACCATTAGGATGATGTAAGTCCCTATAATGGGATTCATCTTCCTCATGTCTATGTCCCCCATGTTCTTCATACTCTCTCCTATATGCGTCCCTAGGGTAATAATCCCCA
>WWET01002267.1:27351-59295 GCA_011038615.1 Limnodynastes dumerilii
ATATATATATATATATATATTTTAAAGACAGAAAGGTTGTGCTCAGTTGTCCACTCTAGGTTTAAATGTCCAATAATGACATATTTGCCCAATATTTCACAATACAAAATATACAGAGCAATAATCCACTTAAAAGATTGTGAGTTTGAAACAGATGTAGATCCCGCCACCAGATTGCAAATTCTCAGCAGTCTAAAGATTTAAAACATAAACAGTGGGCGTTTTATGGTAGGTAGCCAAGCAATGTAACAGAGCAATGAGAAAGGCAAGTCAGATGCTTGGTTGCATAGGGAGAGGAATTAGTAGTAGAAAAAGAGAAGTAATGATGCCCCTCTATAGATCGTGGTACGCCCTCACCTAGAATACTGTGTTCAGTTCTGGAGGCCATATCTCCAGAAACACATAAATACATAAGAGACTGTGCAAAAAGGAACATCTAAAATGGTACATGGCCTGTGTCACAAAACATACCAAGAAAGGCTAGAGGAACTAAACGTATAGCTTGGAGCAGAGAAGGGAGATGGGGGATATGGTAGCAGCTTTCAGATATATAAAGAGTTGTGACGGTTATAGGCATGTCTATTCCCGCCTGTATGGGGTGGATATGGCATATGTTACTGAAGGGTTGGCCCCTTCATCATACCTTCTAACGTACGGAACTGTAATGTGTATGTTAGAAGATATGCTTGCGTACCATCTGGCGGGCGCATGACTTTATTAGTTCTGGATCCGGTCCCAAGTCAGTAGCCGCATCAATTTTAAAAGTTTCTGTCAAAAAGTTGGGGGAGATGGTGAGCACCCTTAACGTGTTTCTCCATTTAGCAAATGGTTTCTTCAGAAGGTGGGACTCAGCTGAGTGTTTTAAAGATGTTATTAATTAATTGTTTAGTTAACGCATTGCATGACTTATATTCACATTGCAATATATAATTGACGTAACTTTTTCTACTGTTATTCAGATAGATCGATACAAAAAACCAATATAAATAAAACCAAAAGTAAAACTACTTACTAATAAAGAAATAAAATTGACTTTGTGTCTCACCCTTTAGCTGCTAGAGTATATTCCTGACTTATATAATCTTGTCAGTCATAATTTATCTCAACTTGCACTGATTTTTTTCTTCTTTGTGTCATGTCTTATACTTGCCTATTAATTTCATTGATGCACTTAATAAGGAATGATCCATGAACTGAGGTGAAATATATCTTATGCAATGTAATATGTGTCAAACACAATGATTAAATCCCCTCCTATACAGCATTGCCAATCTAATCGAAGTAAATGCAAATATAACAAAACATAGTTTATATGGACATAGTTTAAATGAAGCCATATGTCATCTTTGTTAATTATTGATTATATTATCAAGAGTCACATCTGCTACACTGTAGGCCTTGCATTTGTTCATTGACTGCTAGAAATTCAGAATTTACTATTGAAACACAAGTCAGGAAACCTAACATCTTGAGGTCTCTTGCTCTGACACAGAACATTAAGAGTTGGCACCACATCTCACTACCTGACCAAATTTCTTAAACTGATCTTGTCCAATTGGGTCAGACATTTCAGCCCAATCAACTTTTAAAAATAATGCTGTGTTATGTAGTTGGTTTAGTAGTTTAATAAATTTTTTTCAATTTAGGTAAACATACACAAGTTAATTTTATTGAAAAGATTAAGCTGTTTAAAGTTCTTAACCCACCCTCCCCCAAACTGTTTATTATAACCATTTCTTTTTTTTTATTACAGGATCTTTTCAAATCAGCCTTCTTTTTTTTTGAAGGGGTTTTTTACAATGATATGAGATATCAAGAGTGCAGAGAGCTAAGCAGGTACAATTGATCGTTTGAAGAAAATATGAAATTCTGTATTGTGTAAACAGAAAAAACACTATTCTCTATCCTACTTCTCTGCAGCAGATGGGCTTATTAGGTTGAGGGATGATTCTGTAAGCAAACCGACTTTTATTACAGGAATGTATACAAAAGTAGGGCAGGTTGTGTTACAGTAACTCAGAACAGGAATTTCTATTCTATAGTAAAATCCCTTCAAAGTTGGTGTATTAACAAAATGAGAGTTTATTATTAAAAAGTCATAGTTGTAAACCTGTAATAATAACATCTGTGGAAACAAGATTTATGAATATTATATGTTCATTCGTATACAATGTCTGTTTTATTATTGGTGCAGTAACTCATAATAATTATGGGGAAATGTACATGCAAAGCAATATACTTCCATGTCTCATCTAAATGGTGACTAAAGTGTTTGAACTAAAATAATACATGTTTTAATTTGATTTCTGTATAAATGCAATAGTCTCTGTCAATATCTTCACTCCCCAACCTCTTTTCTCCCTCTCCCCCTCTCCCTGCTCTTGGCATCACGCTCCTTCTCCCCACACAGAACTATACTTGAGTGGGCTGAGTCTCGTGATAGAGGCTATGGAAAACTTGAGATGGCCAAAATGGAAGACTTTACACTAAATGACCTAAATATAAAAATTGGTTTTCCTTACCTTTACTGCCATCAAGGAGACTGCGAGCACATTCTAACTATTACAGATATAAGGTAGGCCAATATCTTCACCTTTTCACTTGTGTTTTCTATTTTATATTCATAGATTTCAAATTTGCAGACTTTAACATATCTTATGATGTCAAAAATAAACAAAGAAAACAGTGCTTCCCAAAAATATAAAATGAACGTAATGAACAGCAGCTGGTAAGCTGGGGAACAGGTTACCCAGTATTCTAGACACAAAATGAAGAAAAAAGATACAACTAATATACAAACATTTGTATATATGTTGTAACGCAAGCTCTATATATCTGTAGAATGTAATTCAGAATGGCTGAAAATGACTGAGGAAACCGATGGATATGATCAAACTATCAATTTGTTATCACCATAAAACCAATGATAAACGTTATAAATAGAAATATACAGTTGCAAGAAAAAGTATGTGAACCCTTTGGAATTACCTGGATTTCTGCATAAATTGGTCATAAAATTGGTTCTGATCTTCATCTAAGTCACAACAATAGACAAACACAGTCTGCTTAAACTAATACCACACAAACAATTATATGTTCTCATGTTTTTATTGAACACACCATGTAATCATTCACAGTGCAGGGTGGACAAAGTATGTAACCCTTGGATTTAATAACTGGTTGACCCTCCTTTGGCAACAATAACCTCAATCAAACGTTTCCTATAGTTGCATATCAGACCTGCACAACGGTCAGGAGGAATTTTGGACCATTCCTCTTTACAAAACTGTTTCAGTTCAGCAATATTCTTGGGATGTCTGGTGTGAATCGCTCTCTTGAGGTCATGCCACAGCATATCAATCAGGTTGAGGTTAGGACTCTGACTGGGCCACTCCAGAAGGTGTATTTTCTTCTGTTGAAGCCATTCTGTTGTTGATCTACTTCTGTGCTTTGGGTCGTTGTCCTGTTGCATCACCCATCTTCTGTTGGTGGACAGATGGCCTTAAGTTCTCCTGCAAAATGTCTTGATAAACTTGGGAATTCATTTTTCTGTCTGATAGCAATCTGTCCAGTCCCTGAGGCAGCAAAGCAGCCCCAAACCATGATGCCCCTTCCACCATACTTCACAGTTGGGATGAGGTTTTGATGTTGGTGTGCTGTGCCTTTTTTTCTCCACACAGTGTTGTGTGTTCCTTCCAAACAACTCAACTTTGGTTTCCTAATACAATAGAATGGACTCTCGCCAATTTCCTCTTTTTCTCCCTTCAAATGCACCCCCCCCATGTTGGCCACGCCCCAAATACAGTACTGGGGCGCTGCAACATACCCGTGCTCCGGGCACCATGGCAGCTAGCTACACCTCTGCAAGTTATTCATGGTAGGGTTCTGGACTCTTTGCTGATGCTGCTTATGCATTATTTACTGATTTAGCCCAGAATGTTTGATTGATCTTTTCTCTTTAACGGATGGTGTTTACATGATTAATAGAATTAACCTAAATGTATGTAGTGTTCTATACAAGTTATTTACAGGTTAAGGGTAAGTGTCTGTGAGATTTTACTTACTCAGCATCATCATGTCATGGAGATGGAATATCATCTACACACCAGCAAGTCACCAGACTCGCCATCAGTTTGTGTTATCAGATTGTGTAATGTGGGAAGATCTGATGAATATCTGGTGAAATACATATTTATACTCATGTAGCACCTACATTAAGAAACATATCATAAAATAGATTTGATTTGGTCACTGTTGGACTTGGTGTTATACCAGCAGCCAGCACTGTAACTAGGTGCAGCTGCCCAGGGCTCAAAGCTTAACCACCAGTAAGTTAATACAGTTGCAAGAAAAAGTATGTGAACCCTTTGGAATTACCTGGATTTTTGCATAAAGTGGTCATAAAATGTGTTCTGATCTTCATATAAGTCACAACAATAGACAAACACAGTCTGCTTAAACTAATACCGCACAAACAATTATATGTTCTCATGTTTTTATTGAACACACCATGTAAAAATTCACAGTGCAGTGTGGACAAAGTATGTGAACCCCCTAAGCTAATGACTTGTCCAAGAGCTGATTGGAGTCAGGAATCAGCCAACCTGGAGTCTAATCAATGAGACGAGATTGGAGATGTTGGTTAAAGCTGCCCTGCCCTATAAAAAAAACTCACACTAGTTTTGAGTTTGTTATTCTCAAGAAGCATTGCCTGATGTGAACCATGCCTCGCACAAAAGAGCTCTCAGAAGACCTACGATTAAGAATTGTTGACTTGCATAAAGCTAGAAAGGGTTACAAAAGTATCTCTAAAAGCCTTGATGTTCATTAGTCCACGGTAAGACAAATTGTCTATAAATGGAGAAAGTTCAGCACTGTTGCTACTCTCCCTAGGAGTGGCCGTCCTGTAAAGATGACTGCAAGAGCACGGCGCAGAATGCTCAATGAGGCGAAGAAGAATCCTAGAGTGTCGGCTAAAGACTTACAGAAATCTCTGGCACAGGCTAACATCTCTGTTGACGAATCTACTATACGTAAAACACTAAACAAGAATGGAGTTCATGGGAGGACACCACAGAGGAAGCCACTGCCACTGCTGTCCACAAAAAACATTGCTGCACATTTGAAGTTTGCAAAAGAGCACCTGGATGTTCCACAGCACTACTGGCAAAATATTCTGTGGACCGATAAAACCAAAGTTGAGTTGTTTGGAAGGAACACACACCACTATGTGTGGAGAAAAAAAGGCACAGCACACCAACTTCAAAACCTCATCCCAACTGTGAAGTATGGTGGAGGGGGCATCATGGTTTGGGGCTGCTTTTCTGCCTCAGGGCCTGGACAGATTGCCATCAACGGAAAAATTAATTCCCAAGTTTATCAAGACATTTTGCAGGAGAACTTAAGGCCATCTGTCCACCAATTGAAGAAGATGGGTGATGCAACAGGACAACGACCCAAAGCACAGAAGTAGATCAACAAGAGATGTTGTGGCATGACCTCAAGAGAGCGATTCACACCAGACATCCCAAGAATATTGCTGAACTGAAACAGTTTTGTAAAGAGGAATGGTCCAAAATTCCTCCTGACCGTTGTGCAGGTCTGATATGCAACTATAGGAAACGTTTGATTGAGGTTATTATTGCCAAAGGAGGGTCAACCAGTTATTAAATCCAAGGGTTCACATACTTTTTCCACCCTGCACTGTGAATGATTACATGGTGTGTTCAATAATAACATGAGAACATATAATTGTTTGTGTGGTATTCGTTTAAGCAGACTGTGTTTGTTTATTGTTGTGACTTAGATGAAGATCAGAACACATTTTATGACCAATTTATGTAGAAATCCAGGTAATTCCAAAGGGTTTACATACTTTTTCTTGTAACTGTAGAAAGTGACGGCAGATAAGAGCCACATGGCCCATCCAGTCTGCCCAGTTCTTTATTAAAACTATACTGACCCTAGACCCTATTTACCCTCTATTTAGTTTAAGATTTAGGATATCCTTATATTTATCCCAAGCATGTTTAAACTGTTCTACACATTTCTTCTGAATCTACCACCCTCCAGTTTAAATGCATGACCCCATGTTCTATTACACCTCTTTCTTTGAAATATGCCACCCTCCTCTAGCCAGTCACAAGCCTTGATATATTTGAAAGTTGCTATCATATCTCCCCTCTCCCTTCTCTGCTTCAAGCTATACATGTTTAGTTCCTCTAGCCTTTCTTGCTATGTTTTGTGACACAGGCCATGGACCATTTTGACCACACAACTCTTCTTGGTTGGGGGAGCAGCTATTTTCATTATTTGTATTACTGCCCCCCTTCCTAGTTTAAATGGTTTCTAACAAAACATTCAAACTGCTCACTCAGAATATCTGATCCCACTGATGATGGGTGCAAGCCATCCCTTTTATACAGGTTTCTGTTTTGCCAGATGGCATGGCTGTTTTATAAACCCAAATCCTTCCTCATGACACCCCTTCCTTAGCCACAGATTGAAGTCACTAATGTGCATCATTCTACCTTCTTCAAATCTGTCTACTGGCAACACTTCAGAAAAAGTCACAGAATTTGCCATCATCTAAAGGTGGATAATGACATTAACCTTTCCTTGCTTGCTCTCGTTATAATATTTAAAATGCGCTTTTTATCCCGTGGAGCTGTAGCTCCCGGCAAGCACTTTACTTGATTCCTAATTTCAGAACCTCTATCCAGCTGGATACCCCAAACAATAGAATCCTCCACAAGAAGTGCAGTCCTTTTCAGGGATTCCCTATACCTGCCATCTGGTTCCCTCAACACCTCTTGTTCTACATTATCTGCTGTAATGCACTCCAGCCCTCCAAGTGCTGCATATGAGTTCTGCAAGGGCACAGCTTGTGCAATGTGTCCTTGCGCAACTGGAACCTTCTTACAAGCATTCCTCACCATAGTCCACCCATTACGCCTCCTAGGAACTCTCTGAGGCAATGGTGGCATCAAGGAAACAGACATCCTGCAGCGCTCACCATGCATTCTAGCTATCTCATCCCGCAAAAAAGACATCTTCTGACAAATTGGACAACTCCTGAGTTTCCAAATAGTTTCCCGCAAAACAAAAGCATCACATCCACTGCAATGCACAAGACCAGACATTGTAGAAGCAAACTTCACTACATGAACAGATCACACAGATAATTTAAATGGGCCCAAATTCAGCCCAAATCCAGTTACATCTCCTAGATGCTTGCAAAATCAGTGCTTATAAAATCAGGCAGTAAAAAGCAGGCAGGTTTACACCTATATAGCAAATCCGATGAACGATGCTAATAAATAAAATCAACAATAAATATAAAATGGGGTTGCCGGCTGCATATAGCATGTAAGGAAATAATCTCTTACGGATCAATAGTTCCACTAGTTCTCCGAATGACTGACATTGGGCTGCTAACGTGGGCCGTGGTGGTAATTATACACATCGTGTTCAACTACTGTACTATTGCCTCCAATTCTTCTATTATCATTCTGAGTACTAGAGGAACTATTGATCCGTAACAGATTATTTCCTTACATGCTATATGCAGCCGGAAACCCCATTTTATATTTATTGTTGATTTTGTTTATCAGCATCGTTCATCTATATACAGATTTGTTATTTATAACGCTTATCATTGGTTTTATGGTGATATAATAATTTGATAGTTTGATCATATCCATTGGATTCTTCAGTCATTTTCAGCCATTCTGAATTACATTCTACAGATTTATAGTGCTGGTGTTACAATATATATACAAATGTTTGTATATTAGTTGTATCTTTTTTTTTTTTTTCATTTTATATCTTATGATGTGGTTAGCTGGAATATAGCTGCATTTTTTTTTTTCTTGAATTTTATACACTACTAATCCAAATAGTGTTTGTATAATTTGTTTTAAAGACTTCAAGATATTAATATGATTTTCATTTATTACATGCTGACAGCATGTTCTCTTGTTAAGAAATGCTTTATTTAATTTTCTCACAAAACAAAATTTTCTAAGAGCGTTTGTATCAGTCACATAAATATATATATTTAGTGTCAAGAAAAGATTTTGGAGTTTTTATCCTGATGTACATAGTTGAGTCTTTGTTTGAATAACGGTTTTTGCATTTATAAGTATTACAAATTAAATTTATAAACTTTTTATACATACGGCAATTAATGGTAGTTATACACACTAATTTTAAACGTTGCCAAATGAATTGAAAATAAGATGGACCAAAATAAAATAATCTGAATTTTGTATGAAAGGGAAGGGATGATTGTGTCTAGATAATATTTTTCCTTTGACATAATGGACTTAAAAATCTATTTTTATGTCATTTTAATAATTTTGGACTTTGTTAGTTTGAGTCAGTACTCTGTTGGGAAAACAAATATATTTATCCTGAATCAAATGGATCAGTTTACTTATCTAAAGTTTTCCTATTTTTTTTTTTTACATCTAGGTTAATACACCATGAAGACTGCTTAGATAAAACTCTTTATCCACTGCATACTAAAAAGCACTGGATGTGGACGAGAAAGTGCTATGTATGTAATGTGTATATTGCAAAGTAAGTAATGTATTCATTTATAGACATGTTTGGAAGAAATTTGTTACTATGATTTATTTTTCTGTTGTGATGAGTAAAATCTTTCTAAAGTATTGTAAACAGAAATATAGTAATAGGAAATAATTGTGAAATGTGTCTTACCTGTTCATCCACCTTTTCAGGTATATAAATCTACAAAACTGTGGGACATTAGTTTGTTTTAAAACTTGATATATATTTTTTTAATCTCTTTTCTCTTGGGGCTATATATGTTTGCACACCAACCCAATATGTGTTAACTTGCTAGGACCTTATTGCAGCTGTATTTAACATTTTGATAAAGCATAACAAAGGAGAAAACACAGTATTTGGTGATTTCTATGGTTCAATAATTCAGGCAGTACTCAAAAAAGTGTTAAAAAATTTACTTTTGGATTTAATTCCTTTTCATTTCACATATATTAATACTTATGTTTAAACTATTGAATTAAAACTTAGTCTGCATTGGAATTCTATTTCCATTTATTTCTATTTTCAAATTTATTGTGGTGGTGTACTACTGGGGAGGTTGCAGACACATGATGGGGGCTAACATAGTTAAATTAGTTATAAGAAAAAATTAATTAGCCGTGATTTTAAAATTTATTAAATAAAAAATACTAAATGTAATATCTGTGTGTACTTAGTAATTCCTGCTTTTTGTATATTTTGCTTTTGGTGTGCCGCGGAATTCTGGGAAGGGCTTAGGTGTGCCGAGGGTGAGAAAAGGTTGAGGAGCACTGGTGTACAGAACAAAAATAAAAATAGTTCCACTGTCTAATACCCCTTTCACATCACAACCAAAAACCCGGGTCTCGGCAAAATCCCGGGTATTTGGTTGTAATGTGAAAGCTGCACTTCCGGTGGACCTGTGTCAAAAGACACGGGAATTCAACTCGGGTAAAAAGAAGGGTTATTCCCGGGTCCGACACGGGTAGGGGTACAGTGTGAAAGGTGCTACACTTGGTTTTTCAACCCGGGTAGCACCTAACGCACTTGATTGGTGTAATTTTTTTTACTATTGCCCTGGCAACATGTGTTGCCAGAGCAACGGTAAACAAATTACGCTGTGCGATGACAACAGGGCAGACCCGGGTCTCTGAATTTACCAGGTCTGCCCTGCAGTGGGAAACAGTGTCTGTGAACCCGGGATATTACCGGGGCTGCGATCTGAAAGGGGTATAAATGTATATGGATCTAGCTGTGTAAAAATTCCAAATAAGTCACATTGTTAGGAGAGCAAAACATTAGTTTTAATTTGATAGAAGTCAACTGCTGGTGATGGTTCAATAATAAATCATAGGCTGTTCACTAGTGTATTCTGTAAATTGTTATCTACTGGTAAAGGTCAGGATACATTTCTGCCAGGTGCCTGTTATACGTGATGGTGCATAAATTCATGTAATTAGTATGCAACAATGCATTGATCTTTATCAAGAGTTGAGAGATATAGAATCTCCTAGAAATTCAAATGTAAGCCTAGCTCACTCTGTGGTACCATTAACCATTCATAGCGCAGAAAATGACAGTGATAAATAGGCATTATAACCTTTGGTCTTGTGCCTTCATATAACCTCCTTTTAAACCAGTATGCATGCTGCTTGCTACACTGACCTCCATGTCTTAAGCAGGAAGCAATCCACATCATAATATATGTCCATTTGTGTTTTATGTCTAACCTACATTCTAGAAGACAGATGCTTAATGTCTCTTCTTTTTCTATTTTAGATGGGTAACAAACAATGACAGTCTTGCCCCAGATGACCCTTGCTTCTTCTGTGATGTTTGTTTCAAGATGTTACATTATGACTCTGAGGGCAATAAACTTGGAGACTTTGTGGCATATGCTTATGTTGACCCAGGAATATTTAATTAAAATAGAACCTTGCACAAGAATAGAAACCATGTACTACATCTCAAAGGTTATTCTGATAAATTACAGGCGATGGACAATTAAACTGTAAACTGTAACAAACAATTATAAGTCTTATGACTGAAGAAAATCTGCTTATCCTTAGTATTTGTCTGCATGGAAGAACTGAATGTTATCTGAATAGTTGTTGTGAACTTAGGGATTCCGCTGTTAATATATATCATGTATATTTTTGTATTTTATCATAAATTATTTGTTTTTGTGTAGTTCTATTTGACCTGGGACTTTTTATTTTTTTAAGTTTTGAAATTGCGGGAATGCTGTGGATTTTAACCTCCAAACGGTCTTGGTGTTTAAAAATCTATTAAAATATCATACACAAAATGTCCTTTTATTTAGATAATAGTTCCCCCATGATACATATAACAAGTTGTTAATAACATTGCTCTGAACCTAAGCTCCAGCGCGTTCCTTATTTTGTGACATGCGCAAAATTCAGGTGTGACTATTGCAATGTACATTACAGATGTGCCAGATTCTGTTTGACATTTTCTGTTTGCAGGAGTTTTAAATGTTAAAGTAGACCCTACTATTAGAAGTCCCGTCCATGCAAGGGGATGGGTATAGTTGCTATGCTGACAATAACACATTCACCAGTGATACAGCCAATAATACAGGAAAAATTCTGTTTCCCTGCTTTTTTTTTTTTTCTCCGGAAGTGCTGAATTGTTAACCCTGACAGCACTTAGAACATGGCAGAAAGATACTACACCCCAGGAGGAGTGGTTAGCATTGCATTTGCAGAGATGCAAGGAAATTGTGGGGAGACAATTGTGTGCATCATCGTATATGTCCATTGTATAGGAATCAGAATGCATATTAATCTTGTCTATTGAGCTCATTATTGAATAAGTGTCCCCCTTATTTTCTGTATTTTTCTGATGTTGATAATACTAGGGCTGTTCCAAAAGTAAATGCAAAATGGAATGCACCCAGTATTGCTTAAAACATCTATTGAAATGCTTTTAACCAAATCCAGAGTTTTTGCTCCGTGGTAGTGCATGCAAGTTCCTGAAAATGCTTTCCACCAACCAGAGTTCTGTCAGTAGCAAATCTGGAGAGAGTACTGTAAAGAAGTACAGTTTTGAAACAAGCAAATAGACAGAGCTGTAATGCATCAGCCTATATAATTTAGCATCTTTCAAAGTATCTTCTTCTGGTTCTTGTTTCTAGTGTTTGTAGTTTTTTTTGTTTTTTTTTTGTTTCCCGTTTTGCTGGCTTCCGCTTTGACAAACAGCTAGCGCTGATTTTAGCTGCCGGATCAGAATCTACACAGAAGATATTTCTGGGGAGACTTCCCGATATAAAAACATTTTACTATTCTGAAGTTTTCTTTGAAATCCATTATTCAAAATAAGCTCTGCCCCTACTGACCCTATTTGTTTAAACCACACCCTCTTTTATAAGACATGTCTCCTTTTGTGGACCACAAATTGGGATGTAATTGACTCACTTTTGTGGACCACAAATTGGGATGTAATTGACTCCCTATCATATGTGGGTACTGTAAACATTTTCCCCCCTACCTTTTTCTGTTACACACAATTTCTTCCATTTATCATGTTTTATTTTTCACTGTAATTCCGTTCCCCATCCCTTCCAGATTAAGTGTCTGAGAAGAATTCATGTGCTAAGGCCAAAACATTTCAGTTTACAGCTGTCTGACAAAATACTGTGAGAGGCTGCAGAGATTCAGCTACTCTATAGTGGGAATTTCATCTGACGGCTGTGTCCTCCCAATCACCCTGGAGTTAAATGTATTATATAAGGGTAAATTCTTAAGCATGTACTTGCCTCTGCAGCAATGTCTATTTCGACACTGATAGAGCCAACAAGTTCTAATAAAGAATGTTTCCATTTCGACACTATCTATTCTCTATGCCCTTAAGGTTAGGCTGTAGAGAGGCGATAGTTAGAGTTAAAATACAGGACAGCAAAGATAAGGATTATGCTGTGGGAAGAAGGATGGTTAGGGAAAGTGGATGTTTAGGATGAGAAAAACAAAAAACCTGTCACTTAGAATCTTCATAGACTTACTCCAATTTTGCATGCTGTACTATCACCTTTCCTCCTTTATATCGGGATATTGAACTAAATGCTCCAAGTTAGCAGTTTCCACTCCCTCAAGGTACCTGTCATAATAATGTGACAGGCTACTGCTCCTTCTATAGAAGACTAACCAATGAGGGTTCATTGTTTTTTTTTTTTTTTTTATATAGTCAAAGGGGTTTTTTTTTTCACCCCCAAATTTCTTGAGAAATTTATGTAGTGGTCATGTGCCTATGTTGGAGATTAAACAGACTATTTGCAAAATGTAAATCCTAATTGAATCTATAAATTTATATTTTTTTTTTAAAAGAAACAGGTCAGCTTTTCTACTATGAGACTAGCGTAATAAACATTTTTGGCTAAAGTTACCTCAAGCATAGAAAGCCGGATCCAGATTTAATAAAGATTGCCCACTTACGCACACAAGGGGGCAGATCCTCAACTACATCCATCTTCCACAAACGGCCCTAAATTGCTGATAGTTACTATGCATGCATAAGTAGCTGCCTAATTTACGTAAGCTATGTATCGCTTCATTACATAGATTGCGTATATGCAGTTTTTAAGACCACATATACGCAATCGACGTAACAAAACAATACGTAGCTTACGTAAATTAGTTACTATGCATGCATAGTAGCTGCCTCGGCAATTTACGGCCGTTTGTGGAAGACGGACGTAGTTGAGGATGCGTCCCAAGGTGTGTATGTGGGCTAAAGGTACAGGAGGGCGCGTTATGAAAGTATCACTAATGTTACGACCATTGTACAAAACTTAGTTCCGTGCAATGGCATTTCTGTGGTAAGGGGCTGTGTTTCCCATCCACCCGCCAAAGTGGGAGGGTAAATTGTATAGTGGGGGAGGATATCCCCCCACTTATGTGCAGATCAGCGGTCGGACAGACTACCTATAACATCTCATCCCCCACAAGGCAAAAAAAAAAATGTAAATCTTTTAAGCATATATTACGGAGAGGAAAAATTACACACACGTAAAATATTTGCTGATTTGCATGCCTGTAAGCTTGCTGAATTGAAATCCATCTGGCTATAGACTTTTTGGTAGCCAGTCAAAAACATTTGAGCTTCACACAGGACTAAAAGGGAGTCAATTTTCCTAATCTGAGCTGTTCCATCCAAGTAAATCCTCAAGGCTAGAGAAAGGAAAAAAAAAAAAAAAAAAAAAAATGGTTACCCAGAGATACCCCTGATGAAGAATGTAAAGCCAGAAGAACTATCTCCTGATTGATATGAAAATTAGAAACCACTTTTTGTTGAAAGGAAGGAATAATGCAAAGAACAGTCCTATCTTAATAAAAAAAAAGAGCCAATTTGTGCTGAAAATAAGCTGAAAGTACAAAGACTTGCACTTTAGGAGACCCTAAACGAAGACCTGATCCTAGAACATCATGAAGGAAATCTAGTAATCTTGGAAGACAAAACGACAAGGTATTCAGGCCTTTTTGATCACACCAACCATATAAGTAGGCCAAATCCTGTGGTATATTTTAGCAGGCTCTAAGCATGGTCTGAAAAACTGATTCTAAATCTAGGTTTCAAAATCCTAGATCTCAAAATTTGGGATTCAAGAGCCATGCCATCAAATTCAAGCGTTGTAGATCTTTGTGTAGGAATGGGCCCTGAAAAAGAATGCGCAAACGCAGAGAAAGTTCCCAACGGGTCAGCTGCCAGACTGAGTATGTCTGCATACCACTACCTTCCTGGCCAATTCTCCTTGCTGCTGGACTTTTAGAAGCCACAATAGCATTGCAAAGGGATGGAATGCGTAGGCCAACTGACTGACCCATGGGGCTGACACTGCGTCCACAACCACCGCTTGTGGATCAAGAGTTGGCAAACTCCATCTCCTCCACAGTTGTCTGAAGACCTCTGAAAGGAGAGAACACTACCCCAGGAGAATGGACTGAGAAAGTCTGCCTCCCTCTACTTCTAGAATATATTGAATTTAGGCTCCTGAAGCCTGGAAATTCAGGGATATTGGATTCAAAATGGGGCATATTTTTTTTTTTTTTTTTTTACCAGGAAGTTTGGAATAAAAGCCCACTCCGGTACTGGAACAATAATTTATGGCAACAGCAAAATCTGAAAAGACAGGCTTAGAGCCGACCTTACCTCCTAGAGACGAGGCAGTTCTGTAGCTCCAGAGGAAGAAACAAGACTGTCTGTTGCCACCTGTGGTCGCTGCACAGTGAGAGTTGGCATTGCAAGCCACAGCACCAGAATAAAAACTGAAGCTTCAAAGGAGTTGGAGAGGGAAGGAGCTTCTCTCAACAGTGTGTTTAACTGTCAGTGTGCCTCTACCAATGCATTTTTTCACAGTGTTCCCCAGATGAATTATCTAAGCTTGTTTACATAATATATGTTTGAAAAGCATCAGAAAAGTGCAATTCAAGGTGCTGGAAAGTAAGGCAATTATTAGCTGCAATATTTTAATCATGCATTGGGGACAATAAGTGACAACTGCAAAGTGGGATATAGCAGTTATATATATGTAGGAGCTGTCCACAAGAGATCTACCTTTAAAGTTAAGCTTTATCTGAGCCAAGAAGTGGGAGAGAGAGGAGGTATTTAGATTAGCTGGGGAGGGTGGGTGTCCATACGGACATTGCACAGATCAATAAGGTAGACCTATGTCCGCCCGTAAGTGCCATAACGTACCTAAAAACAGGGGGGGTGGGGGGTGTTTGGGGACATGTCCCGGTTAACAGGCAAACGTTTCCGACAGCTGTTTCGGTGTACTGGACCATCGTTCATTCTTTGATACCTTTCTGGACTGTGATTTACGGTAACCTCATCTGTGCTTTGAGGCTGCTGAATGTTGAACTATTGCTACATATTGCCAGTGCCACCTTTACAGTTATTTTGACCCTGGTCAGTACTTTGTCACATCTTTTGTGTATTTATATTTTTTCTCTGAGGTGTCACTGTCAGGTGTTGCTGCAATTCGTGCCCTATTTTTTGGGATTTATTCATGTTCTGGATTTTTACTTTTCCTATATCTTACAACCATTGTTATCTTCCTACTATTAAAACTACATATTTTGAGATGCCCATCCTGTGTTTTGGCTACTCTTATCTCTGAAAGCTGGCTTCTGGTATCCCATTACCTTATTTTAGTTACATGATCTTTTTTGATGCATTCTCATATTATTTTTCTTTTCCTTGAGTGAGGATCCTTCCCTCCGTATCTACAGTGTGTGCGCGTGTGTATTTTTTTTTATTTTTTATTATATCATATACACAAGCCAAAATATCAAAAGGATTTAATTCGATCAAATGTAAACAAGTAGGAGGCCATGGTGAAGGAGAATCTCAATCATAAAAAACTAGAAAAATAGTAAGACCAAGAGGTGGAACTCAGGAAACTCAAGGAAAATACAATGTACTGTGGTAGCTGACAAGAACAAAGGCTTGTGCAGTATCGGAGGCTTAAGTTCCATTCGTATAAGACATCATCATGGCGCAAATGGCCGTTTCAGGGTCCCTGGGGACTCCATCAGGGCATAAGTGAGCAGCATTAATTAAACTGCTCACACACATACACATAATATTCCCACCTGCATTGCATAACTGGGTACGCAATTGCCAGAGAATCCAGTGGTCATGGTGCGCAGCGTCTGAGTGAGGTAGGTGGCAGCATGCATGCCAGAGTTTGAGCGCCCGGTAAGGACGTCACCACCAGAGGCAGAGAAACCCCGTTGCATCCCTGTATTTTCCTTGAGTTTTATGAGTTCCACCTCTTGGTCTTAGTATTTTTCTAGTTTTTTTATGATTGAGATTCTCTCTTTCACCATGGCTTTCTACTTGTTGTATACATTTGATTGAATTACAGTTGTGTTCAAAATTATTCAACCCCCAATGCTGTAAAGGGGTTTAGGGACTATAGTGTACATTTGGAATTTTATTCAGAATGAAATCCTACAAGGACATTTTAAAGAGCCAAATGCAACTAAAATGACATCAATTGTTTATATAACACAGTAGTAAATGTTTATTTTGTGGTTTCCTCATTGCCACAATTATTCAACCCCTTAAAGACTACCACTCTGAAGAAGAGAGGTTCATTCCGGTGTTTTCAATCAGGTATTTGTATAAGGGTCAGGAGCAGAAATGCTTAATAAATACAGTACACTGGCTTTGTCCATTCCTCATTTCCTTATTCACTAAAACCTCACCTTGATATTATGGGCACCGGGTCCAAATTTCTGGTGACTCGATGCCTAGGATTTGTTAAGCCTTGATTTCTCGTGTAAAACAGATGTTCAAGACAAATCGAAAAAAAAATATGCACAACGTGCATTATTATTCATTTCATGACTTTCACCAGTGGAGGGATTTGTATGGCGTTTTTTTCAATTACAAAAATAAACTAAGTGAGGCAAGTCATGATATTGTAGCAAATATGCACATACACAGCACAGTCGTCAAACCAGATGGTCCTGTTTGGTACTTACAACTGATTTATTTATCAGAATAATATAGTCTGTAGAACATCCCAAGGTCTATCTGAGCCTTCAATACAAATGCACAACAAAACCTCTAGCATTGCATTATATTTACAGAGCAGGCTTACATTGCACAGTATAACCATTAAAAACAATTGTCAGTTTTTGTTTGTATTTTGAACACATTCAAATCAACATACCCATTTTCACTGCTATATAAAAAATACCAACCTTTTGTTAATACCCTGCACAAATACAACAATGAATTAACAGAGAACATGTATACTATTCAGAATAAAATGTATGGTGAGAGACACTATCTGAACCGTGGACATTTTAGATTAATGAAGGAATTGCTAGGTGGAGAAACCAGCATAAAAGGCGAATAGTTTTTCTATAGTGCTGTACTTTCATATGTATTTAAAAATACTGGTTGCACTGGGGAATACTGACACCCTGTGGCATAAGAGAGATCAGAAGCCTTCAAGAAAAAAACATTTTTCCTCTAACATTATATCAAAGCTGCTACACCGTACACATACCAAGCATTTATGGGAAGTGGTAAACAGAAGGACACTAATAAAGTATGTGCAGTTTTGTCACACTCAATATTACTGGCATATAATTAAAGGCCAAACGCTTGTAATTCACATAAAGGTTACAACAACTAAGATAAGTTAAATATAACTTCTGCAAAACACTCACTGTTTGTTAGATTTGTTTTATGTATCTCCCAAGTTTCATTTTTGGAATAGAGTACACTGCAGACAGCAGGTGACAATTTTTTTCTATTGAAGTCTATTTGATGTTACCATATATTAAACTATAGCAACTGATAAGCTGACATTTACTAATGGCTTTTTGAATGCTTCTAGCGTGTGGGCGAAGATGCCAACTGAATTGCACTAACAAGTTCAACAGATAAGAAGATGAAAAAGTTCAGTTTATAGCAGAAATATTAGAATCAATTAATAAACTGAAAAGTTTTCCTTGTAGGGAATACTGTGAATAATTTACCTAAAGGCTCTTTAAGCAAAACATTCCAGAATGGAAACTTATCTACAAAAGTTTAAAGCAGAAATGAAACAAATTATGTAGCACATTATAGGTTAACACTGAAAAAAAAACCTCTTCACCAAATGGCTAATAATGTTTTGCCTCTGTCCAACAGTGTCTTTCATTCAAAATGCCAAAATACTGTAGATATAAAAAGTAATTAAATTGCTTTGCAGCTGTAAAAGTCTTCCAGGGAGTCGGGTCTTTTTTGTAAAATTAATCGTCTGAGGCAGAATCATCGCTTGTGCGTTTGCTGGCCTCAGTGCCTTTTGATCCAAGAGGGCTGTAGATAGAAATAAACAAGGAGAATATAGTGAAAAATTACTATGTAAAAAGCAAAAATCATCTGAACCAGCATTTTTTTCAATCATTTCTCAGTAGGTGGCAACATATGAAGAACTTTTTTTTTGCTATTGATTAACATTGATGGACAGAAAAACTACAAACTTATCATCTAAATGAATAAAAAGTATATCAGTTTGAAAACATTAATTGAAAAATGTTCCACAATGGTATAATGCCAGAGAATGACAATTTACTTTAAAAAAAAATACCTGCAGCAACATTGGAACTTTTCCAGCCCCGCCCCCCATATAAATACATTTATTTACCTAGCATAGGTCAAAATAGGGCATGCTGATGCTGGCAGTGCTGCAAGCACTAGCATGCCCATGATACCAGGGCATGCTGGCACTTGGAGAACCACAAGCACCAGTATGCCCTACCATCCAGGACCCACCGTGCCATGTCTATGCCTCCAATAGTACTTTCAATTTATTTAATAGTGGGTGGCCCTATCTTTTATTAATGTTAATCCTTGGGGACACACACACGAGTCTTTGCAAAAAAATAATCCATATGAATGTCGCAAAACATGTTGGACAGTTCTACTTTCATTGGGTCATATTTATACCCTCGGTCAGTTTGCAGCGCATACTTAAATGAGAAAAACGCCAATTTTCTTGTTTAAATATGTGGAACACAGTTTTACTGGCGCAGTGCTGTCGGATGCACTCAGTCGGATAGCCAGCCTTGCGCCCACCTTTCTGTGAGCGTTCCTGTTCAGAGCATGCACAGTGCAGCTCAGCTCTGGATTAGCCTCATTAGGGTACAGCCAAAACAGAACACAGTTCCCAGGTATCTCACCATTTTCGAGTCTTGTCTTTATCATCATTTTCTTCACTACTGTCTCCAGTGTGTTGTTCTGGGCCTTGTGTTTCTTGGCCACCATTGACTGCTTTTGTATCTGTGCAATATATTAGTAACATCATTAATTTGAACTTAACATTTGGTCAACAAGATTAAAGCGTGAACATTGTTAAATATTGTCTCTTTCCTAGCATGTTAACTAAATGGTTATAAATAGCTCCTGTATAGGACAGTTGTGGGATTAACAGTTATAAATGTAATTATTCTCTGTAGCAATACATAAAAATAATCCAGCACAATAAAAGATCACCTTAGTGCTAAGGAAAGAGCTTTGGGGTATTTTACAAGTTTCAGAATAAATGATTACTGATGCTCTATATACCTGAGCTCTGCTCTTTTTCAGTCTTCTTGTGGGGTCCCCACTTTCCTGGTTCCTTGGCCTTATTGGCTTCTTCCTGCTGTTTCTGTTCTGCCAAAGACTTGTTTAGAACATGAGTTATTACAGAGTCTCCTTCTCCAACAAGGAACATGTTCTTGAATTTGTTGTACAGCATAGTGGCTTTCTCCATCACCACCTGGCTGGCTTTAAATCGGCGAATCTGCAAAAACGTTAAATGACATCTCAGAAACAATTGTACTTAAGAATATGTATTTTCCTTAAGGTGATACTGAACAACCATAGTAAAATCTATTAATATAGGGACTGGACCAGGGTAATTTCAGAAATTACTGAAAACAAACAAGCTTATAAAACATGCAAACAGATATGTATGTAGGCATATAAACTGAAGAGTAATGCAGCCGCCTATACAAGTGTGCATGTTTCAAAGTATTTTTTTTAGTTTAGCTTAAATTTGTGACATTTATGTTGTTTAATGAAGATATAAAAAAAATAAAATAAAAAAAAAACTATCTACAGATAAATAAAAATGCCTAAGGAATACACATTTATTCTTAAATTTGACAGATTTATTGTTAGATGTGTAGGACTGTGTTCATACTAGGAATAGGGGCTTTCAACAATTAAAATTTCCTCCATCTTCTACTGAAATTGGGTACACACAACATATATAACCTCATTATTGCGCAGATCACAAGAGATGAGTGTTTGAATCTAATTAGCGTGTACGCACCCATGATAATACCTCATTGTTTCAAAGTACATTGCCGGACTTAATTTTTAAATGCCTCATTGTTGTTCCAAATGCAATCCATATATGCGCTCCCAACTGTCAGTACAATGATTCTGTACCTATTTCTTGTCCTCTGAGGAAGTGCATGTTAATTTCATTTTGAGCAGAGGGTTATGGGAAAGGAAGTTCACAGATCTTGCAGGTAAAACGTGTCAGTGTATGTGCATGAATCATCCTGCTCATCGGGACCTGCAATCATTTGTAATATTGTTTCATAATTTCCATCACGTGAAATTACATGTAGTGTGTACCCAGCGTCACACAAGCCCAGTCACCACCAGAGCATTATATGAGAAATATTACTTTCCACCCTACCAACATACTACAAACATATTGAAGCATACAGCAGATACAAGATTTCATTTTGCATTGTATCCATTCAAATATTAAATGACAGAAACATACTTTTTTAAGGGTAGTAATCAAAGCAGTGTGCTTCTGAGCATGCTGCATGGTGACCTGGAGAGAAGCCAGTTCATCCAAGGCACTAATACACCTGTTCACATCCTGCACAAAGACAAAAATATAGTTGAAATGTATTAAAGAAAAACAAAAAAATCTGGTTTAAAATGTACTCAAAACATTTTGGGGCTGATCCAGAGTTAAGTGTAACTGCACAAAAAAGTGCAAATCATGTTGCAAAGTGAGTGATGCAGATATATTATATTTTTTTCATGTATGGAACACACTGGCAGAAGTTTTATTTTTAAACTTAGATTTAGAGTTGAACTACAAAATATCACCTTTTAACTCATTGGCCCAGAATTAATTGAACGCAATGTATGTTTAGGCATGATATTAGCTTATTTGCATACAGAATAAAAAATGTTTTACATTGTGCCACTCAATTGCAATAGATAACACTAAAATTGCACAACAACGTGGTGAAAATCACTGATGTTGAGCCCAAAATAATGCATTATAATTTGCACCTCTGAGTTTACACAATGTAAATAAAAGAAAAAAAAAATCTACAAGTTAATAACATTTAAATTACCCCCTTATAGGGATGTACTCTAGTCTGCAGTAAGTCCAGGCTGCCATTCAAAGTTTGGGCAAGCTGGCACTTGTAGTACTCCAGACGCCATCATGCCCATGGCTGCCAGAGAATACTGGCACAGTAATGGCTGCTTAGTATCATTAATAATGAAATTTAAAACAAACTAAATAAAAAAAAACCCTTTATACTTACCATATTGATCTTCCTATGTTGCGCCAGTCTTCCAAGCTTGTTATCCACAGCCTCGCTTGCCAAATTTTTTTTTTTAAATCTTAACAGATGCAGTATAGACAGATCTGATCAATCAGACCTCCACCATGACCATGAGCCTTTGCTGGCCGGAACCTGATTTATAACCTCCCAGACTGTCCCAGGTCAACCTAAAATACATCGCCCAGATCGTGTAAAGCAGTTTTACCAGGCTTAAATTGAGTGATGTTGCCCTGTCCCGCTGGACTCAATTTTCACTTTTTATACCCTTGCAGTTCAACATAGTTTTGCCAATTCAGCAAAGATTACGCACCTGGTGGTCAATCTTTAAAGAGTTTTTTATTTCGGCATGTATAGTTTGAAGTCTGGAATCTGTGGATATTTCTGAAACAGATTCAAAATGAAAGAAAAAAATGACTGTTTATCAAAACTATTTAAAATACTACATTAACTTAAATACATTAAAATGTTTATTAAAATAAAGTTTTACACTGTACTAGAGCAGACCATTAACAAGCTACAAAATAAGAAAAGTAGACAAACCTTTTTTCCTGTCAAATTTTTTAATATCTGCTTTCTTCGTCTCCTCCTTGTTGTGACTGCACAAAACATTAAAGATTATAAAGTTAGCCTATGCTGTAAAATAAGATTAGCAATAAAAGTAAAATAATTTAATCACACTAAAATATCCATGTTATTAAGGTTCTTCTCTTATGAAACTATTGCAAAATCGTTCTTCATAAGATATGTACATATTTGTATTGTCTGACAATTTAGCAGGCCAAAATTAATTAAACAAGATATTATTACCTGATAATATAGTTTCCCAGATTCCTCCATGGCAGCACTAACAATGGGTATATCCCATCTGCTGTGTAGTGCCAGTGTAGGAAAGAAAAAGACCCGGAGGCTGTATATAAGAACCACCTCTTCCTCCGTCCGGTGTCTTCCCACTCTAACAATATGAAGATTATATAATAAAAGATTAACAAAATATTAGTAATGTAGGGATGGGCAAATATATGCTGTCATGGAGGAGTCCAGGAAACTATATTATCAGGTAATATCTTGTTTCCTGTTCCTCCTCTCTGGCAGCACTTACAATGGGTTCTGCCTAAGCAGTGTAATATGGGTGGGATACTTATAATACCGTAGAAAGTACCCTTCTGCCGAAAGTAGCATCAGCAGAAGCATGAAGGTCCAGTCTATAATGCTTGGTGAAAGTATGAGATGATAACCAGCCTGCTGCTTTGCATAGTTCTATTAGTGATGCAGATTTTTTTCTGCCCATGAAGCAGCAACCACTATAGAAGAGTGTGCTCTTATTCCAACAGGGTCTTCTTTTCCTCTAATTTTGTAGCTTCAGATATACAACATCTGATCCACCTAACCAGAGAAGCTTTAGATGCTGCTTGACCCTTTTTGACTCCTTCCGATAAGACAAATAATTGCTTTGCCTAATTCGTTTTGTCCTGTCCAGGTATGTTTTTAAGGCACGCACTAAATCTAAAGAGTGCAAATGATGTTCCCTAGAATTTCCTGGCTTTGGACAAACAGATGGAAGTGAGATCTCTTGACTGATATGAAAACTGGAAACAACCTTCAGAAGGAAATTAGGGTTAGTTCTAAGGACAACCTTGTTCTCATTGAAAGTAGTACATGGTTCTTCACACCATAAAGCTGGTAACTCAGACACTCTCCTAGCTGAGGTAATTGCTACTAAAAATGACACTTACAAATTAAGTACCTTTACATTGAATTTCCTGAATCAGTACGAAGGGGCTTTCAGCAATTACATTCAGAACAAAGTTGAGATACCATTGAGGTACAGATCTTCTAAAAGGCCTTATTCTAACTGCTGTGTGGAAGGATTGCTTGACATATCTATTATTGGCAAAATCATGGTCTAAAACTGCACTGATAGCCGATATATGTACTCTTAAAGAACTGACTGCCAGCCCTTTCTCTAGATCTGCTTGTAGAAAGTCCAAAAATTGACCTATAGAGGGTTTAGTGCAATGAACTTGATTGACCTCACACCAGGAGACGAAACAACCCCAAATTCTATGGTATACCTTAATGGTAGAAAGTCTACAGCACTTAAGTAAAGTGGCAATTACCTTATCCGACAACCCTCTCGACTTCAGTCTTGCGCTCTCAACAGCCAGGCTGTCAGTTTGAGCCCTTGGGGACAAGGACTATGTACTTTCCCCTGCTTGAGCACTCCTGGGAAGATTGGCAACTTTCATGGATGATTTATTGTCAGTTGAAATGTCAAGGAGAACCAAGCTCTCCGAGGCCAATAGGGGAGTATGGCTATAACAGTAGTCTTCTCCATCGCTATTCTTCTCAGCAGCCAAGATATTATGGTAATCAGGGGAAACACATATGCTAGTTTGAATGGCCAAGGGTCTGTTAATGAGTCTGTGTCCAGAACTTGTTGTTCTCTGTATCTGAAAATGTACTGATTTCTTCTTGTAGCCATCAGATCTACCTGAGGTCTCCCCCACCTTTGGATGATTTGATTAAATAGACCGATGTCCAACTCCCATTCTCCTGGAATTATTTCTGTTCTGCTGAGAAAATCTGCTTCCAGGTTGAGGCGACACGCTATATATGCTGCTGAGATGGCGTGTACATGACCTTCTGCCCAATTCAAAAGAAGTGCTGTTGCTTCCATTAGATTCTTGCTTCTGGTGCCTCACTGGCTATTGATGTATTATACCACAGACTTGTTGTCTGAATGCACGATGATATGATGTTCTTTTAGCAATTCTTGAAAATGTTGACATGCCATAAGTACAGCTCTCATGTCGAGAACATTTGAATGGGTCTCTCTGTGCTCTTGATGTCAAGTCCCTTGGGCCCATTGCCCTGTGCATGTGGCTCCCCAGCCTGTGTTGCTGGCATCTGTCATTAGAATTATTGTGATGTTGGACCACCACCATAGGTCTCTTCTGGCCTCTGCATTTTAAGAAGATGATCTTCTGATGGTATGGGTTTCGTCCCACTGTCTTAAGAAACAGTATTGAAAATTTCTGAAGTGATACTTGGCCCACACCAAGCAAGGTCTCTAATGCTGCTGATATAAGCCCGAGGACTTTCATGCAGTCACCTGCTGTTATCCATGGCCAGAATCTTAAGCTGTACATCTCCTGTTGAATTCTTTCTGCTCTGAGAGAGGGAAGAAACACTTTGTCTTGTATGGAATTTTTGTCGACTCCTAGATAGGTTATTGCTTGACTTGCATATAACTGACTCTTTGCATAGTTTACTAACCATCCATGTCTTTCTATGAAGGATATTATTTTTAACGAGTGATGACGACACCTTTCTCTTGACGAGGCTGCTATAAGAAAGTCGTCTAGATATGCCCTGCTGTCTTAGTACTGCTTTTAGAGGGGCGAGGACCTTTGTGAATGTTCGAGGTGAGGTAGAAAGGCCGAAGGGTAGAGCGGTGTATTGATAGTGATTTCCAAAGATTGCAAATCTGAGGAATTTTTGGTGTCCTGGAAATATGGGAATGTGGAGGTATGGATCCTTGAGGTCCACTGAGGTCATAAATACTCGTGGCGGTAGTAATGTTAGAATTTACTTCATAAATTCCATTTTGAACGTTTTTAGTTTTATGTGTTGATTCAGTGGCCTCAAACTCTGCCGGAACTCTTTTGAACTATAAAAATCTTTGCGTAATATCCCATGTGTTTTTGGAGTGAGAGAACCCTTTTTATCACTCTTTGTTGTAAAAGTTCTGCTATGCTTTCTCTTAAAACTTGTCTCTCTCCTGAACCTTGGGGGATTGAACAAACCACTGGAGTTTTTGTGTATGCATAAACTCTCATGTACCCGTGTTGAAGGACACTGAGTACCCACCTGTCTGAAATGGTTGAAGTCCATTGTTGGCCAAATCCTAGCAGTCGTCCTCCCACTGTGGCCTCCATGGAAGGGTAGTTGCTGCTGGCGTCATTGTGGAAAGGGATGAAAAAAAATCATCCTTCTTTACCCCTTTGTGCCCAAAAGCTGCTGCGAGATGTGCCAGGTTGAAATTTTCTGAGAAAGGATCTGCCTGGTCTGTAATACCTCGATTCTTTATTTTCTGCTTGCCATGGCCTGGAAGGTCTGGTAAAGAAAGATTTCTTAGGCTTATCCTGTGGCAGCCAGTTTGGTTTACTGCCTGATGATTTTCTGAATGATTTCTCGTCTGGGGCCGAAAGAGACATAAGCCAAAGCTTGGATTGACTGTCTGCCGACCAGGGTTTAAGCCATAATGCGCGTCTTGCAACTGTTGCTAAGGCGACTGACCCGGCAGTGAGTTTCACTATATCTAAAGAAGCTTCACACAGAAATTCCGTGGCCAGCAGGATATCCTGCAGCATCTTGGTCAGATGTCCTCTCGATGTCGTCCGCGATTATTTTCTCCAGGTCATGACACCAAGATCACATAACTCTGGTCGTGACTGCTGATGCAAAAGCCGGTCTTAATGTAGCTCCTGCCAGGCAATGTGATTTCTTCAGACTAACTTCTTTTTTGCACTCCATGTTGTCCTTGAAGTTGTTCGCATCTTCCAACGGCAAGGTTTTCTTCTTAGAGATGCTAGAAATAGCCGTATCAACTCTAGGCAGCTTGTCCCACTTGCGAGAGTCTTCTGTAGAAAAGGGATAAATATTAAAAATCTTGTTTAATGCAGAAAATTTTTGTCAGGTGATCCACTCTTCTATAATTAGTTATTTAATTATGGGATTAACTGGAAACACTTTTCTTCTTCTTAGACTCGCGAAAAATCAGATCCTGTAGTAACGTATCTTCCTTAGTATCTTGAACAGTGAGCATCTTGTAAATTAATTTTAACAGGCTGTCCATAAGATCCAGATTTAAAGAACAATCCTCTTGGTGGGCAACAGATTCATCAGAATGGCCGGCATCTCTGGAGAAATATCTATCTTCTTCTACGGAACCCTCTAATTCTTCATACAGAACAGACCTAGAACACTTTACCAACATTCTCTGTAATTATCTTTAGTTATGAAGGTATCAGATAATGCACTCTTCATCATTTGAATAAATTCTGCCATTTGTTGAAAAGGCTGAAGTTGTTGTTTTGCAAGGCAATCTATGCAGGTCCCTGCGCCATAGTCTTCAGATAGAGATGAATCATAAGAAATACATTTCAAAACTTTAGACTTCTTAGAAACAACAGATTCCTTTCTGCCATTGCTGGCTTCAGATCTACAAAATAAGGGGACACTAAGCTAAGCTATATACATGGACCTAACTACCTAGCTATACTGTCTATCTAACTGCCTGCTAAACACAGCTTACTAGCTAACCAAGCAATAATAAACTAACTAAAATAAAAGCAAAACTTCCCCCGACCTCCAGGTCAGTGGCCGCTTCTCCTCAGCCACGATTCTGAAGGACAGGTACCGACATGCAGAAAGGGGATTGTCCCGTTTAAATAGGCAGCTGATGCTGCAACCGGAGCCCAGCACACCTGATCGGAAGTACTTCCGAAACATGGCGGCGCCCATGGAGCTACCTGCTCTCGCCATGCATCACCTACATCTGGCTCTTCCGCTGGAAATGCATTTTTCTAATCTGCCGCACGGGAATGAGCACACGGCAGTGGTCTCTGGCCGTTCACTAAAAGCTGCAGTACTCGGAGCAGGGAAACAAGAGGCCAGCCACTCCACCTCCTTTCTCCCGTCACCCCCGAAGGAATGGACCAGAGAGTACAAGGTAAGCCCTAAACTAACCTCCCTGGCACACAGTAACATAAAATAAGAAGACACCGGACGGAGAAGAGGTGGTGATTACATAAAGCCTCCGGGTTTTCTTATTTCCTGTACTGGCACTAAACAGATGGGATATACCCATCACTAGTTCTGCCAGGGAGGAGGAACAGTAATATAATTTTATCTTCTTTTTTAACCTGGAATTGGAAGATTGTTAAGTTTTCCAAGACATCAACAATTTTCCTGAACAACTTAATATTAGCAGCATGCACAAAAACACTAATGTGCAGAAGAAATGGGGACAGAAAATACAAAGAATATTCACAACATTAGGTAACTAAAATATTTTAGTCTAGAGATGAGACAAATCGTTGCCAATTGAAATGTTCCACAGTTTATCTAGTTTTCTTACATCACTCAAAGATCAAAATCAATAAAATGAGCAAGCGCGACAGTTGCTACTTTCTTTGAAGTGCTGGATTTACATTTTGACCAGTGGCTTATGGTGCACTGCCATTCTGACACTATGTAGATAGATTGAAACAGAGAATATTTTAAGTATAAAGAAGGGAAATCTGACTTGAGAGGGAAAGGACCACTACCAATAAGATAGATGAAAACATATCTGATATATTTATTGCCAACCAGAAGAACATCATATTCATACCATTAACATGGACAACGATCTGATTATTTTAGAGGGTGTGCTTGCTTCAATTCTAATACACTCGCCATTATTTACCTTTTTTATGCAGTATTACATATTGACCTTAACTTCTGATTGTATGTTACATTGGTCATTTGGACGACTAATTGTTTTGTTTCATGGTTTATTTTTATGAACATTTAATATATGTGTGCATTTCAAATGAATATGGAAATATTAAGGAATAAGGAAGAGGTTCATTAACAGGAGGAGAGGACAATTTTTGTGAATTTGCATGGGGTAAACTGCACTGTTCTTATATAAAATGATTGTTAGTGAAAGTATAATTGCTTTAAATAAGTTTTAATAAAAACAGTTCTATAAATCCACCAAATCCCTTTTATCACACACACACACACACGATACGGAAAATTTGTTTCGTACAATTCTGGGAAACAAAATATATTTTTCTAGTAATTTATTATTAGGACAGAAAAAAAATATACTAAATATCCTCAAATAAACATTTGTAGTAACAGAGCACATGACAACAGTTACTGTATATAACTTTAAAATTACAATTACAAAATATTGTTCCTAGTAATCACCCTTAACCAAATGTAAGGAGTCAAGCATTGTAATGGGGCTCCCAAATAAAGTTTAATATTCTAACCAGTCAAATGTGGGCACCAAAATGGTCTAATTTGTCACATTTTATAACAAAAATTGCAGCTAGCACACAGCTCTAGTAGCCAGTCAGGGGCAGATTGGCCAATCGCCTTAATGGGAATTAGTTTGGTAGGGCAGTTCCCTTTTGAGGTCACTGAGTAGCCACTCATTTGTTTGGAGACAACTAGCATGATGTTTGTATTGAGCAAGTGTCACTTTGTATTTGGTGCTGGTAATACATTTGCTATCCCCCAAATGGAAGAGTAAACAAACTTTTGCATTTCTTATTTAACCTACAAACTTAATCAAAATTAGATCATACCCTGAATGTAGTATAGTACCCTGAATGAACTATAAAATGCAGGGATAATCTGGAGATAATTGTACGTGGGTTTAGTTCCTTAACATCCCACTTAATTACAAACACAAAGGCAAAGCTATGTACGCCAATATCACCTTTCCATTTCCACAGCATCTTCTGGTTTTCGTTTCTTATCCGCAACTTCTTTATCCTGCGCAGGCTTCAGGCCTCGTTTCTGTGAAGCCAGAGAAGGTTTGCCAGGTTTGCCCTTCTATTGGTATAAAAGCAAGACATAATAAAAAAACATGCACACATTTTTAAAACATTTCTTTTTAAAAGAAAGTAAAACCAAAAACGCAACTAAAATATTTTTTTCACATAGAGACTATTTTGGCAAACTTACTTTTCCTCCTTCTTCCTCATCTTCAGATTCTGAAGGAGAATCAACTTTTCCTGCAGTTTTCTTTTTACTTTCAGCTTCTTTCTTGTTGGCTTCTCTTCTCTGCTTTTCATCTTCCTCTTTTGGTCCCTCATCCTCCTTTCTGACAGGCTGCTTTTGGGGTCTATTGTCTGGTGCTTTCTTCTTGCTCTGATCTTCTTCACTTGTACTATCAATAAAATAGAACTAATTCAGTTGCTTACAAATGCTTTTCATTACAAACTTTGATTTACATGTAACTTTGAAATATACGCAGGAAACTTACAGAAAATGTAGGGAGAACAGTGACAGCTACATGTTGTATTACTTCCACCATGACAGAAAATCTATGTCTTTGCTGGACTTGTTTGTGCAAAATATTTATTTTTAAACTTTTGTTAATGGTGGGTTATGAATTAAAAATAAATCATTATTGCTGAGGTTTAGATTCTTATGAATGGCCTTGAATGTACATTCCATCCTAAAACACACAAGTAACAAACATTGATAGAAGCATACACTGTTTGGCTAATATGTCCTTTTAATCCACCTTGAACATTATTGCTATTGCTTAAAATTGTACACCGGAATCAAAAATGTAAGAAAAAAAAAAATTAACCCATTAAATTATGCATTCTTCAGGAGTATTATCTCCTGATGTAGGGTTTAAGCATGTTTCCAATATGCATTTCCTCAATTTTATCATTTACACCAGTTTAAACAATTTCCCTGTTAATTAAATGCAGGATGGTCAAGCTTAAAATAAAAACCGTGTTAAACATAGGATTTTGAAAAGGGGGTTTCCAATGCGTGTAATACAAGTATATTAGCAAGCATCCCAATACTTTGTAGCCCGAAAACGGGACAAGTGAGCTCCGTCCCTGTCGCTGTCCCACCTCCACCATCATGCCGCACGGGCAAAAATTTAAATAGTAATTTAAAAACAAACAAAAAACTTGCCTGCAGTGTAGCCCACTTATCAGGGCAATAAAATACAATAGAAGGACGGTGACAAGAGCGCTATATCGCCACAATGGACCCTCTCTGATCAGTGCTATAATATTGATCAGTGTATGGTTATGAAAAAAAATAAAAAAATAAACTTGACTGGGTATCCGAACATATAAAAAATACACTATTATAAAAATACATAAAATATTGACCTGGTACCAGAGCAAACATATATGCAAACCCCCATACAATATGCAGTTCACAGTAGACAAACAACAAATGCTAGCAGCAGATATGCAGTATTATGCAAGTTCCATTACCTATTGACAATATTACTATCTGCCTAAGAAATTCTCCCTTCCATTTTATTGTAGACATAACATTTATCTACGATGCATATCTGCTGCTAGCATTTATTGTTTGTCTACCGTGAACTGCATATTGTATGGGGGTTTGCATATATGTTTGCTCTGGTACCAGGTCAATATTTTATGTATTTTTATAATAAAGAGTGTATTTTTTATATGTTCGGATACCCAGTCAAGTTTATTTTTTTATTTTATTTTCATAACCATACACTGATCAATATTTTATAGCACGGATCAGAGAGGTCCATTGCGGCGATACAGCGCTCGTCACCGTCCTTCTATTGTCTTATCTTCACTTGGAGCGTCGCTAACCCCAGACGGGAGCTGCGTTTCGCAACACCGTCCCTCTAGATCCAATTGTGCTAATCTAGCCAATAATCTTTAAGCGCCATATACAGGAAAAAAGGTCTCTGTTGTGTATCACTTATCAGGGCAAACTGGAAGGCAGTCGGGACAGCTATGAGGTATGTAATAAGGGGTCTTGATATGGTCCACATATGCTAATCCAAGACCAACAATATACCACACATAAAACTAAGACTGGTGGCTATAAGGATCTTAAAACTTCCTTCCATAAAGTGCTGCAGAATCTATTCAGGATAAACTGAAAGAAAAATGAATACTATTCCTGTTTTAAAATGACCTCATGAACTAACATTCCAATCACACAAAATCAGCTTTCAAAAGCAATAAACAAAAAGAGTACTTACATCTCGTTATCTGGAGATGGAGGTGGCCTTATTATCCTTGGTCTTCCTCGCGGTTTAGGAACTTTAACTTCTGTGGAATCTAGAAGTAACACAAAACACGAGACGTTCATAAAAGCTCTATTACTAAGATGCATAACAGTCTTAATGGTGTTTATCATTTGTCCATTATGATATACTATTAAACAAATAGCTTACAGTAAATTCTTTTCTAAATATTAGCTTGGGAGAGTGGTTGTAGATTCTGTAAATCCATAATTGATAGTTATAAAGAAAGCAGATTAACAAATTACCTAAAAAATATGGATTAAACCTGATAATAGAATTTCCTCGACTCCTTTATGGCTTCATACGCAGAATGTGTGTTTCCCTTGAGGTTGGAGCCAGACAGGAAAAATAAGAAGACACACCGGATGTTTATAAGAGCCCCTCCTTCATGAGAACATCTCTTTTTTGGTTCCCTCAGCTAAAAAACATAACTCATTAATAAGAGTA
>WWET01002267.1:79348-97825 GCA_011038615.1 Limnodynastes dumerilii
GGGGACACACACACACAGCGGCAGCAGCAGCACCGGCGGAGCATGCGCGCGCGCGCCCTCTGCTGGAGAAAAAAAAATAAAAATAATAATACTACGTAAGTAGCGTAGCCAGCGGCCTCTGCAGCAGGGGGCCGCAAAGATAAAGAAGTACCGAAGTTTCTTAGCTCAACTCTAATTTATAGAACAAATCTACGCAGTATTTTAAATTTATGTGTAAAAGTAATGTATTTTCCCTGCATGCAAAACATTTTTAATTAACACCCTTTACTTTGAGAAATGCTATAGCAGAGCTGTACACTTGCACCTAAAAAATAGTGTAAGTGCATCTCTGAATCAGCCTCAATTAACCCAACCAATGAAAACCAGAAAGTAAAGAGGTGGATCAAATTGGTCTTTTAAGCATACTAGCCAATTAATTACTGCACAAGTGCGTTTATGGCATGCCAACATACATGGCCCAATAATTGTATAGTTACATACATAAGATCAGCACAAATAGCAGTTGGATCTTTCAGGCATGATGTACAATGCAATTCGTGGATTTGACAATTTTACAGTTTGACAATTATCACTTAAGTTCAAACATGAAGTCAGCTGGAATGTTATGCAGAATATGGCCAACATTACTAGCAATTACTTCAAGCAACTCAATTAACCTATATGAAATGCTATACTGGCAGTCATCATATAACTTTGTGTTATATGCAAGCTTTAACAATCAAATTTTACATCAACGCAGAAAGGTCCTGTGGCTGCAATTGACAGCTCCAAAGACTGCATAAAGACTAAAAAAAAAAAAAAAGGGGGACAAGCGCTCCTTTTGACAGATTACGGTCATAGTAAATATCATTTTTTGCTAAGCTATTTTAAGAATATAAAATATGGAGCACATTTTATTTAACAAAACAATCCAAATCATAAACGTGGTTTACAAACAAATTAATTGTACATATGTAAAAAAAAAACGCAAAACCAAGTAACTGGATAAAGCTGGCATGAATACACCGATGCAAGTATGCTACAACAGTGACAATCTGCATGGACTTCAAAATGCTAAATCTTCTAGCTGATACTGCCTAAAATTAAAATACAAATCCAATACAGAAGCAGCATTGTTGTTCTCTATTCGCCCTTACCCACGTTATGACGAGCGTGATGTTTAAATGCCTCACTCCTCACACTCCCCCTTGTTTCCCTGCACACACAGAACATGGAGGCGGCGCATTTTAGGAAAATACCAGCTCAAAATACACTATCCGAGTCTGTACGTGACGGCTATTCCGTATCACGAAACTAAAAGCAAATATGAGCAGAGAATTATGATGTGTAAGAAGAAGAAAAAACGTGTCGCACATTTTATCAGTTTCTACCAACGAAATACATTACACACTAACCAACACCCGAATAAACTATATTGTGTCGGAGAAAATGCGGGTGATCTTACAGCGGCATGGCAGATCTTAGATTCGTACCTGTCTGTTCTGTTATGTTATTGCTCGGCAGCACCACTGCAGCCTGTGTGCTCCCTCTCCCGCCTGCAGCCTGCCAGGCCCCTCTCCTCCTGTGCTCACCAGTAGCACAGAGGACGAGAACACTGACGGCGCTCCCGCCAAAACACACATTCGTTTCTCCCTACCTATGCCCAGAAATCCATCCGCTAACGAACACCAGTCATCTAGGTAACCCCATGGGCAATAAAATCACACGTATTATGTTAGAAATGCAAATGTACGCGTTTACCAAGTTATTTATGTACCCCCTATTTTGCGGAAGTGGTGTCGCCTGACTAAGCCCTCCCCCTCTTTGAATGAAGAGAAGGCTGCCTGGCAGATTTGCTGCTAAGGGGAGAAATGTTTTTAAATTAAACCCTGTTACTTAGCTTTAAGCATGCATTTTTACCCTCAACCCCCAACTCACCTTGGTTAAATAGATCTTTAAAATTCTCCCAAAATTTACTTACATTTTATCTAGTACAATTGTTATTACTATTCTCAGTATAATTATAATGCTATTCAAACCTTAAGTTAATACTAAGAGGTCTATTTAAAACCTTCATTTTCATGCGATAGTGCACATTTTCACGTGAAAACGGACAATATCGCATGAAAATGAAGGTTTTTATATTTACAAAAAATGGATCGCCATAGAAAATAACAGTTTCCATCGAGTGTGGGTCCCTATTTCGATATGGCCATTCGCTCCCAGCCAGCCACTGGCTTATGCTTATGCTTATTATCATGCTTATGCATCAATGAAGCGTAGCGTTCGATCCCCAGAACACCGAATAAGGTGCTCCACAAGGTAAGTAAGCTTCCCCCAACCAACTCCCAAACCCTAAGTCCCTTCCCCCCACAGTCTAACCCCAAATACTCATACTCACCCATTCATAAAGAAAAAATTCTGAATTGATCCTTCGTTTGAAATAGGGACAGCCGAAAAGCAATTCACAATGCGATCCCTCGCAGCGGGGACTTGCAACAGTTTCCATCATACCTCTTAAGTGTCCGCTTTCGGGAGGCTGTACCGCCCACCTCACAACTTGTCTTTTTTTTTTTTTAAGCTCATGCCGCTATATATGTGGCAGGGCTTTACACCGCACAGTACATTTAATACAGGACTCCTATGGGAGCCATGTAGGACCAAACCTCTTACTGTGAATGGCAATGACCTATCCTATGTGGTCACTGCCATTCAAGAAAAGAGAATTGGTCCTTCAGGCCTCCCGTAGGAGCCCTGTATTACTAACGATCACGTGACCACAGACCAGAGAGTGCCACGGAGGAAGGGAGAAGACAGCTAAGGTAAGTAAGAGAAGTCTTTAAAATAGGCAAACATGGAGGCTGGACATTAAAAGGTGCAGACAATGGAGGGTGGACATTACAAGGGGCAGACATGGAGGCTGGACATTAAAAGGGGCAGACATGGAGGCTGGACATTTTAAGGGGCAGATATATTGGCTATACATTACAAGGGGCAGACATGGAGGCTGGACATTACAAGGAAACTGGACAAATAATAAAGAAGCAGGCATGAAGGCTGGACATAATAATAAGGGGCAGACATGGAGGCTGGACACATAAACGAGGGAGACATATGGAGGCTGGACATCATAATAATAAGGGGTAGACATGGAAGTAGGACAAATAAAGGAGCAGATATGGAGGGCAGGCCTAATAATAAGGGGCAGACATATGGATGGCAGGCCTAATAATAAGAGGCATACATATGGATGGCTGAGTAAATAAAAGAGGCAGACACTAGGGCCCGGATTCACAACCATGGACGTATTACACATGTCTTTAATTTACTGATAATAGCTACTACCCATGCGTAGTAACTATTTCACATTATCTACGTATCATTTTGTTACGTAGTTTGCGTATATGCGGTCCTACCCTCATTCCTTCTTAAGTGGTCGTGTCCTGAACTCCTCCTCTCTTCCCTCCAGTACCCTCGCTCTCTTCTTGGGCTCCTTGAGTCCCTCCTCTCATATCTCTCATCCCCTTCCCTCCGGTACTCCCTTTCCCATCTAGGGCTCCTGGAATTCCTTCTTCCTTCTCTCCTTCCATCCCTACCATACTCCCGACCTCTTCCTGGACTTCTAGAGTCTTTTCCCCTATTCCCATCCTTTTCATCTCTCCCTCCTCTTCCTCCTTTCCGATCTTTATCTCTTTCAGTGCTTCTTGAACTACTTCTTTCATTCCATTTATTACTATCAGGGCTTCTATGCTATCAGATTTTCTATATGCATGAACTTAAAAAATAAAGTGTTGAGTAGTCACTTTGTTGAAAGTTTGTACATATCTGACGTGTCTGGCTGCACTAAGGGATTTCTTTGTTTGTGTTTCATCCTGAGGTCTTGTGGATTCAGAGGAAGAGGAAATATATATATGTGGGAAAAAGAAGAAGATTTATGACAAACAAAAAGTAACAGTGTATTAAAGAACTTATGAAGATTAGGACAGGGTACTATATGGACTGTCTGGAAGAACAGTAAGATATTAGAAAGGAATAACATTGAGGGGGCGGGGCTTGGCGCTTGGATGGAGTAGACGGGCTTTGCTTCTGCTCCTGCAATATCCTGCAGTTATTATCCTTTTTTGGGGTCCCCGCGACTGCACCAGAGGTTTGGAGGTTCCTTACCTGTTCCGGGGGGTAGACCGGGAGCCTGCGTGGAGATCCTGGGCTGAGGTCAGGAGGACGCCTGAGGTTAAGCCGGCAGGCAGCAGTGGGAGACGCGACCTGCCACGGCGCGGATCTGAGGCTGGTGCTGAACGTGTGGACGGCGGGGAGGCAGCTGGGACAACTCTGGGCTCACTGAGCAGGTGACGGTGGAGGAGGGTTGGCGGTGTTGCAGCCCTGTGAGGTCCAGGCAGCGGGTGGACATTGAGGGGCAGAGTGGCGCGAAAGGAGGCCATCTTAGGGTGCTATTTTGAAAGACCTCGTGTTCCTGCAGGCGGCTGTGGTACGTGTGGAGGAGGCTGCAGGGGACCTCTGACTGCTCTGTGTGCCTGCATCTTCATTCTTATACTGGCTGTCTGGTCAGGCATACTGTTATTTCTGCCATAAAGCTACTCCTACCATAAGCCTGCAGGGTCTCAAGAAAAGGATACTCCCCTCCTGCTGTATTTCCCCTGGGTTCCGCTGGCCTGCTCTGTATTGTGAGGGGGCTCTATCATTCTTATATGGTTGGAACAGACATATTCTCACTGATGATTAGTTACAGAGGGGCCATTAAGATCTTCTGCAGTTTGAAGTGCTCCTTCACATAAGCCTGTACAGGCACCATATGATTGCTACTCTCCTGTCATAAGGACTTAAAACAGTCTGCGGTATTGCTACTCAGCGACAGTCCTTTCTACCTATATTGCTCCCTCTGGGTGATATTGAACCATTCTGCATATTGAAGCGGGCTCTGCCATTCTATATTGCTGGGACAGTCTAACTTTCATTGTGACCTCTACACAGCAGGTCCATTAAGATTTAAAACAGTCTGCAAGACTTCTACAAAAAGTATTCTCCTGTATACTTCTCCCCCTGTGCACTATTGGACCGTCCTGCATATTGAAAGGTGCTCTACCATTCTCATATTTCTTGGAGGATTGACAAGTTTCTTTACCTTATTGTGCAGCCATTTGCTACATACACATCTACTCTCTCTGCTGCACTCCTATGGGACGCTCTGGGAATACGGCGGCAGCCGCCAAGCTGGAAAGATTCGCCAGGCAGTCCACATTGGCTCCCCCTCCTGAACCACCTAACTCTTCGGGGGCGGGGGCACAGAAGGGTGATGGTGACCCTCCGGAGGATTCTCAGTCTACCCTTAACCAAATACTGGTGGCTATATCTGCATCGGAGAAATCGCTAATGGTTAAGATTGGCGAGGTGCAAAGGGGGAGGGGGGCCTGGCACTACCTAGTTTCCGGTCGTATTATATAGCTTTGCAGCTTGGCCATCTCCTTTCATGGGTAAACCAGAGCGGGTCTGGGGGACTTGTCAACGCCCTGGTACAGCGCTACTCCCCACACTTGGATCCCTTGCAGCTACTGCTAGTAGGCAGAACTCGTAAAAGTTTTTGCCCAATTGTTAAACAAGCTGTTGATGTGTGGAAACTGGCCGGGCAAATACTGCAGAGTGAGGGGGTGGATCCGGATATGCCATTGTGGCATAACCCCACTTTTGTGGAATTGGAGCACATGGGGGTGCATAATGTATGGTCACGCTCATCTCTGCAGTCATTGGGTCAGGTATACCAGAATGGTGTACTAAAGACATTTGTTAAGTTGTAGGAGGAATTCTTGTTCCCTCCCTCCAGCTTTTATGCTTACCTTTAACTCAGGCACGCCTTGGGGTCCCAGTTCGGAGAGGGTCCTCCAATTATTGTAGATTCAAAGGTGAAACAGCTTTTGAGTAAGTTGAGCCCTAGAAAGATTATATCTATAGCACTTTGAATGGAGCCACGGGGCTGTCGGATCTTGCAAAATTGAGGGATAGGTGGGCAATGGATTAGGCTCCATAGATGACGAGACATGGGAGCATATTGTGGGGTGCACTAGGGATGCCACGGTGTCCAGGTGGGGCTGCGTCCCTCATCGGGGTGTCCCAAGTGTAGCTCACCTGATGCAGGATTTTGGCACCTGCTGTGGTCTTGTTCCCTGGTGTATCATTACTGGGAGAGAGTGTGGGCGTGTGTTCGGGACACTGCTGAGGAGCCAAGGTTATTATTGCTAGATCCTGGATGGCACCAGATCCCCCGGTCCTGCAGTGTTGGATAGATCTGGTGAATGATACGGTGGGGCATGAGAGGTATTTGTACACTCAGAGAAAAGCTCTCCACAAGTATCATAAAGTCTGGTCAAGGTGGTATGATTCTCAATATAGCATAATCATAGAAGACGCCATGTAGCTCTTTCTTTCAGTGGATTGAGCCACCCTCTAAATTGTATAATCAAGTAGCTTGCATTGCTATTGTAAATCTATGTGTCTGAAATTATTGCATTACCTTTACTGCATTTCATACTTATGCAGCAGTGCTAGGGGGAGGGGGAGTTGATTTGATTGTTATTGTTTTGTATTGTATTTGTGTGTTTTTGTTCCTTTTTTTTTTTTCTGTTTGTGGAAAAAATCAATAAAAAATTAATGAATTAAAAAAAAAAAAAGCTTCACAACCGATTACTTGAGGAAGTACATTTCCTGTGTTATTGATATTACTATTACTGTGAATCAACCTGGGGCGCTTGATAATGTCTCGGGTAATTGTTATTTTCCAGGCTATTTATAGTGTATGAAGTGTGTGTACACCCTGCGTAGAGAGTATATAGTGTATATGGGAGATGTACAAACTGTATATAGTTTATAAAGTGTGTGTGCAGGCTGCGTATAGTGTATATGGGAGTTGTACAGAGAGTATATAGTGTATAAAGTGTGTGCACAGGCTGTATATAGTGTATATGGGAGGTGTACAGACTGTATATAGCATATAAAGTGTGTCTGCAGGCTGTGTATAGTTGTATATAGTGTGTGGGCAGGGTGCATATAGTGTATTTGGGAGGTGTACAGACTGTATATAGTGTATAAAGTGTGTGTGCCGGCTGTGTATATAGTGCGTGGGCAGACTGTGTATAGTGTATATATGGTGTGGGCAGGCTGTGTATAGTATGTATAGTGTGTGGGCAGGCTGTGTATAGTATGTATAGTGTGTGGGCAGGCTGTGTATAGTGTGTGGGCAGGCTGCGTATAGTGTGTATAGTGTGTGGGCAGGCTGCGTATAGTGTGTGTGTGCAGGCTGTCTATAGTGTTTGTGAGATGTGTGCAGGCTGCAGATAGTGTATATAGTGTGTGTGTGTTGGGTGCGTTTGCATTTTGTGTGTGATAGGATACATTCAGGGCCGCCATCAGGGGGGGACAGCAGGGCCTAGTGTCCCGGGCCCGGACAGAGAGGGGGTCCGGGATAGCCTCAGGCCTCCTTTCTGTCCTGCCCAGGACACCATGTACCCAGGAAGGACCGCTAGTAATTTGCAGCCCTGCCGGTAATTTGTGGCAACACATAAGCATTGCAGGGAGCACAGGGTTTTTCTCACTCCCTGCACCTTCCAAAGTAATCATTTCCGGAGGGAGAGAGCATGAGACCTTGTTCTCCCTGCATCGCTGTACTCACACACTGTCTGTAACATCAGTCTGGGGGAGCCACCTGCAGGCTGACTGGGAGATCTGACAGAAAGACGTGACGTACATCTCCAAGGGAGCCTGTGCCTAGAGGAGCAGACAGAAGAAAATGAATAGAGAAAAGTAAATTAAGAGAAGGGTTGGGTGTGTGTGTGTGTTGTGATTTTTCTAAGTATATCATTTTATGTTAAAGTAGAGGAGAGAAGAGTGTGTGTGTGTGTGTGTGTAAATCTAATGTTTTTATACACACACACACACACACACACACACTTCTCTTTTAACATAAAAAGTAATATATAGAAAAATCACAGATGTATATTTTAATATAAATCCACACATGTCAACTTTTGATTTTTATCTAGATATATTATTTATGTAAAAAAGGAAAAGTATTTGACATGTCTGAATTTTTTTAATATATATTTTGTGACTTTCCTATGTTTGTATTTTAATTTTTTTATGTTTTCAAAATTTTCAAATAGTTTTATAGTATATATGGTGGTTATATGTATGTATGTGTCTGTCTATCTATCTATCTTTATATATACACACGCATACACACACACACAAAACCCCCTTGCAATTAATATGTATATGTTATTGTGGAGATGGCCAGGGGCCCGCAACGGCTGCTGCGGCTGCGCTCAGCAGTGCGGCGGCCCCCGGCGTGTGTCCGGACATGGAGGGGGAGACTGACGGCGCAGCAGGCCAATCGGTGGCCGCTGCATCACTGTCACGCATGGAAAGCATGACAGGAAGCTGCCATTAGAGCGCACGCGGAAGGAGTGAAGGAGAAACGCCGTGTCAAGGTGAAGCCACGGGGTTAGGTTAGCGTGTAGAGCACGATTACTGCTGGACCACCACTGTGTAAGACTCTGCATATAAATAAGGAGCTAGTTTGGAACAGACTGCACCTTATCCCCCTAGACAACGAGCATGCATTAACAACCTGTGTGCATTAACCCTGGTGCATTAACCCCTGTGTGTCTGCCACCCACAGAGCGTGATTGACCCCTGTGTGCGTTTAACCCCTGCAGTGCCTGACAGCTAGCCCTGTGAATTAACCCCTGCAGTGCCTGACAGACTGAGCCTGGAACGTTAACCCCTGCATTACTATAGTGTTACATAGTTAATTGTTTATATTAGGTGTGATTGTTGTTTTGAAGCACTTAACCCTTAGTTTGACAAAGGAACTCCTGTTGTCGTTCCTAATCTTGTTGTGACGGTTGGTAAAGTCGCTGAGTGAGCAGGTGAGTAGCTGTCCGGGAGCCAAGGCCCGTGTACAGGGCGACCAGGTAGGTTGGTTACAGGTAGATGGTGAGTATAGTATTGCATGCTTGAGGTAGGCTGTTGTGTTTTCTTCTAGGAAATCGTGTATGGGGGTTTGGAGCTGTCTAGACTACCGATGAGTATAACTCCTTACCTGTTTGGGTGTTCCATATCCCACGGGCACGGACGTAATTGTAGGCGTGCAAGATATTATGTCCGTTCACCATCCATTGGCGACAAAAGGGGGTCTGAGGCTCTGGCCAGTGATGACCATCACCCTGCCAGTGGATTAACATTCTGTTTCCTTCCGCAGGTTTCTCTAGCGTGCTGGCAGAGCATTAATTGTTCTTCCTTCACAGGAAAGAAGGAGGGTCAGACCAAGAAGGGGGGGCAATCGGTGTCGTATCTTCTGGTCAGTCGTCAGGAGCTGGTAGTACCCTTGGGTCAGAGTTTGTGGGTGGCTGTCCATGGGTAGTTAAATCTCTAGTATCCACATTTTGGTGTAGCCAGCAGGATGTCCACAGGTCAAGATAGCGCGGAAGCACCACAGCGATCAGGGTCCAGAGAGGTACCTGTGCCCTCGGTCCAGTTGGGTGCGATTTTGGCCCACCTTCCGAAATATGATGGGCAGAACATGCTGTTGGCGGATTGGGAGGAGCGGCTTCATGGGACAATGCGCTTATACCAGGTGGCCTTGTCTCTCCAGGCGGAGTTGGCATTGCAGTCACTGGAAGGAGAAGCCCAGAAGACTGTTAAACTGGGCACTGCGGAACAACAGTACACCCTGGACGAGATAATCAAGATCTTACAGGACGTCCATGGGGACACCTCATCTCTTGCGACCTTGAAACAGAGATTTTTCAGAAGGGTCCAGCGGGAGGACGAGTCCATCCCCCACTACGCCAATGCATTGCAGGAACTATTGCTGGAAATACAGAAGAGGTACAAGACAGCCCTGGGAGGGCCTGACCAAACCCTGCAGGACCAGCTGATCATGGGCCTGTACCAGGTTCCTTTGTGGCAAATTTTGAGGGACCGGACAGCAGTGAATGAGGGACTGACCTTCCACCAAGTCCTGACGGACGCCATTGCGAGATATCAGGATGAGAATTTTGGGACTTACGCGGTGAACCTTCAACAAACGAGGCCGGTCCACGGAGGCACCCCCGTGGAGGCTCATCCCTTGGAAGGCTGCGTGAGAGATCTCCAGGATGTGTTGAAGGCGATGCAAGAGGATATGTCGCAGTTGAGGTAGGAAGTTCAACAACTGAAAGATGACCGGAATCAGGAAGGCACCCCAACTCACACGGGATGGGGCCGAGGAGGGCGTTGAGGAACTCGAAACCATTCCCAAAGGGCCCTGGATGGTCCATGGTTAGAGCCGTCGGAGACTTGGACATCTAGCCCGGAACTGCCTAGAGGCTCCATCGGGCGAAGATAGGCTGTTAAACTAGAGTCCCTCGTGGTAACATGGTAACAGGACCGCCCGTGGGGGAGGGGACAGGGAATACAGAAGGAGAAGAGGACAATTCAGATGAATTGATCGGGGAGTGTCCCATCATCATCGCTAAGATAGCAGGTACAGACCTACAATGCTTGTTAGATACTGGGTCGCAGGTATCCACCATGTCTGAGGGATGCTTCCGGGAGAACTACGTGCATCTGAGGGCTTCACATACCAAGACATGGATCAAGCTGACCGCGGCCAACAACCTTCCCATCCCGGTGGTGGGAGTGGTGTGGATGGAGGTAGTGCTGTGTGGCCAGATCCTGGGAAAGAAGTGCATAATTTTTTTGTGGGAGGCACGGAGCTGCGCTATGGGCCCGTTGTCCTGGGAATGAATGTCTTGCGGAGTCTGGACCAGGCCCTGCTATAGGACAAGGGGAAGGAATATTGGAAAACCCTTTGAGTCCAGAGACCTGTGCAACAAGCTCTTGCGAGGCAACGGGAAATAAGAGAAGTCGAGGAAGTCACCGGACCTCTGGGGCATAAATGGACCAGCCATCGAAAAGCACTAGAGATCCCACCCCGAATGGAAGTGATCGTTTACATGGAAGTTCGGCCACATTCGAAGCCGGTAGACTGAGAAGTTCTGGTGGAGCCTATTGGACCATGGAAAGCAGAGTGCGGGGTGGTGATAGCGCAAACCCTGTGTACCGTGGAAAAAGGATGGGTACCCATGCGCTTCTGTAATGTGGGGGAACAACCACAGATAGTCCACGCTGGCACTACTCTGGCGCAGGTAATAGCGTATCAGGAAGACAGCGTTCAGGCCGGAATGGAGGTCACCTTATATCAACATCCCCTCACCCCGTGGGTGATGACTGTGGAAGTCGGCGACAAGAGGCCCACCGCAACTGGAATGGGCAAACCATCCTGGGGCAGATGGATGTTCCACTGGAAGACCCAGATGAGCCTACAAGAAAGAAGTTGGAAGATATCCTGTGGAGAAGGTGAGGAGCGTTCTCCCAACACGACGAGGATTTTGGTTTAACGTCAGAATTGGAGCATGAGATCCCCACAGGAACAATGGGCCTGCTCCGTCAACGCTACTGGTCAATACATCCAAAGTTATGCCAGGAGGTGAAGTCCATGCTGCGCCAGATGTTGAATAACCATGTTATCCGGTAGAGTAAGAGTCCCTAGGCTTCTCCGATCATCCTGGTCCGCAAGAGGGATGGCACCATACGGTTCTGTGTGAATTATCACCGGTTGAACAGCTATACCGTGCGCAACGCCTACCTCTTGCCTCTGGTGGAAGAATCACTTGCTGCCTTGGGGAGAGCCCAATACTTCTCCACATTAGACCTCGCTAGCGTCTATTGGCAATTCCCTGTGGAGGAAATAGATCAAGAGAAGACTGCGTTCATGACACCAATGGGCCTGTTTGAATTTTGTTGGATGCCTTTCGGACTCACAAACACCCCAGCCACCTTTCAGTGACTGATGGAGAAGGGTCTCGGGGGATCTAAATTTCAAAGTGATCCTCATCTATCTAGATGACATTATCGTATTCACTCCTACCCTGGATGAACATCTGGAAAGACTGGAACTGGTTCTACACTGACTGGAACAGTATGGACTAAAGCTCAAGCCTCTTAATTGTCACCTGTTAAAGCCCAGCTTGGAATACCTTGGGCATGTTGTTTCCAGGGAAGGAGTACAACCAGTGGCCGCTGTCCAGGACTGGAAGGCACCTGCAGTTGCTACGGAACTATGGGCATTCCTTGGGCTAGTAAATTACTACAGAAGGTTCATTCGGGATTGCGCCAAGATAGCTGAACCCTTGAACACACAGCTCCGAGGGACGTCCACCAAGATAAAGAACAGAGCCGTGAATTGGGAGATGGCACAAGAAAACACCTTCGACCAGCTGAAAGTTGCCCTCATGCAGGCCCTAGTGCTGGCCTATGCAGACTTCGAAAAGCCCTTCATCCTATATACGGATGGAAGCCAGAAGGGGTTAGGAGCTGTGCTCGCCCAGATACAAGATGGACGGGGGCGTGTGATCGCGTATGGCAGCAGGAGCCTCAGGGAGTCTGAAAGAAATCCAGACAACTATAGCTCTTTCAAGCTGAAATTGCTTGCTGTTGTCTGGGCAGTCACTAAGAAGTTTGGTGAATACCTAACTGGCGCAGACTTTTAAATAGTCACTGACAACAACCCCTTGGCCTACCTGGGAATGGCGAAATTGGGGGCTTTGGAGCAACGGTGGGTGGCCCGGTTGGCTAAGTTTTCATACAAGATTCAATAGCATCCAGGCCAGGACAACGGGAATGCGGACGCGTTGTCACGGTTTCCCATCCCACGAGCCCGGGAGATGAAGACCGAGAAGGGGAAGAGATACCGGATCTTACCCGAGTGAGGCGACAATCGAAGGAAGAAGGACCAGGGCAAGAAGTCCTACTAGTGGTAACAAGGATACTGAAGACAACGGTCGGAGTTGTGTGCAGGAAGTGGACCCAGATCTGAAGAAAATTCGACACTGGAAACAGGAACGACACTGGCCATCTGCGACAGAGTGGGCTCAACTCTCAAGAGGTGGGCGACGGATACTGCACAATTGGGACCCGCTGGCCCTTGAAGGAGCTGTGTTCTGTCTGTGCACGTACCTAGGACAAGAACTACGAACTGTGTCGCAAATAGTGGTACCAATGGAACAAGTAAGAGCTTTGGTGACAAAGGAGCATGCGGAGGGAGCCCACTTGGGTTCCGCGAAGACGTATTTTTGGCTACAAGGGCCGTATGGTTGTCCAGAGCGGATACATTCGGATCAGGGGGACTGTTTCCAAGGGAATCTAGTGCAAGAACTCTGCCGAATATATGGAATATGCAAGTCTAGGACCACTCCGTATCATCCCCAATGCTTAGAACATTGGAGGAAAAACAGAACAGACACTGGTCGGATTACGTGTCGGAGCTTGTGTGGGTGTATAACAACTGTGTACACCACACTACGGGATTCACCCCATACTTCTTGCTGTTTGGGAGACCGGCAAAAGAGGTGAGTGACTTAATCTTGTCCTTGCTCGAAGAAGAAGAAACCTGGTCCACGGCAGGTTGGACAGGGGAGCAAAGGAAACGGCTGCTTGGAAGATTGCCGAGAAACAGATCGAGAACCGGCTGGAGGCGAGTCCAAGATCTTCCCCTGTGGAAGCTCTGATGGAAGGACAGCAGGTTCTCGTCAGGGTTAAGAAGCCGGGAAGCAAGTTGAGTGAGCGGTGGGAAGTGATGCCGTATGTGGTTCAAAGGAGGGTGTCTCCCCAGATTCCTGTCTATGAGGTAAGCTCAGCAGATGGAAGTGGAAGGGTTCGCACTCTACACCGTAACATACTACGACCGTGTAGGTTTCCAGAGGAAGATGTACGGCGACAGAGGAGGACTGGTGGATCCCTGCGCCTGTAGGCCCTAGTCAAAAACATTCCCCGTCGGAAATGGTAGACACTCCCCAGGAACAGCCTGACCCCCTCCCCAGGAGATCGCAGCGGAGCACCCAGGCACGACCGGGCCCTCGTTTCCGGGACCCCAACTTCGTATGGCTACAATCGCAATTTGTGGGGACCACAAAGGGTAAGGGGCTGGGAAATGTGGAGATGGCTGGGGGCCCGCCGTGGCTGCTGCAGCTGAGCGGAGGTCCGGTCCAGGGGAGAGAGGTGACGTCAGGGGACCCCTCCTCTCAGCAGTGTGGCGGACCCGGCGTGTGTCTGGACATGGAGAAATGCTGTGTCCAGGTGAAGCCACGGGGTTGGGTAAGCGTGTAGAGCACAATTACCGCTGGACCACCACTGTGTAAGACTTCATATAAATAAGGTGCTAGTTTGGAACGGACTGCACCTTACCCCCTAGACAATGAGCATGCATTAACCCCCTGTGTGCCTTAACACCCTGTGTGCATTAACCCCTGTGTGCCTGCCACCCACAGAGCCTGATTGACCCCTGTGTGCAATTAACCCCTGCAGTGCCTGACAACTAGCCCTGTGAATTAACTCCTGCAGTGCCTGACAGACTGAGCCTGGAGCATTAACCCCTGCATTACCATATTGTTACATAGTTAATTGTTTATATTACGTGTGATTGTTGTTTTGAAGGGCTTAACCCTTAGTTTGACAAAGGAACTCCTGTTGTCGTTCCTAATCTTGTTGTGATGGTTGGTAGAGTCGCTGAGTGAGCAGGTGAGTGGTGAGTAGCTGTCCGGGAGCCGAGGCCCGTGCACAGGGCGACCAAGTAGGTTGGTTACAGGTAGGTTGGTTACAGGTAGATGGTGAGTATTGCATTGCATGCTGGAGGTAGGCTGTTGTGTTTTCTTCTAGGAAATCGTGTATGGGGGTTTGGAGCTGTGTAGACTACCGGTGAGTATAACTCCTTACCTGTTTGGGTGTTCCGTATTTGACGTAATTGTAGGCGTGTAAGATATTCTGTCCGTTCGCCATCCATTGGCGACAAAAGGGGGTCTGAGGCTCCGGCCAGTGATGACCATCACCCTGCCAGTGGATTAACATTCTGTTTCCTTCCACAGGTTTCTCTAGTGTGCTGGCAGAGCATTAATTGTTCTTCCTTCACAGGAAAGAAGGAGGGTCAGACCCAGAAGCGGGGACATTCATTGTCGTATTTTCCGGTAAGTCGTCAGGAGATGGTAGGACTCTTGGGGCAGGGTTTGTGGGTGGCCATCCGTGGGTAGTTAAATCTCTAGTATCCACATTATGTCTCTCTATGTATAAATTTGTGTGTGTTTATATGTGTGTATATAGGCATATGAGTTACTATTTTGTGTCCTGAACTAGATGTCTGAAGAAGGAATGAAGAGAAAGAATGAAAAAAGCAGAGATAAGTCTATTATATTTATAAAACACACTCCATGACCATCACAACTCAAAATTGCACAATATTACTATACCACTATCCATTTTTATAATAAATTGAGTCATAACATTTATTATTACAATTTTTATGTTTATTTTCCAATAGTTTGGTGTGCAGACTCTCCCGCTACTTATGAATAGTGAGTCGTGTGCGTATATACATGTAAAATATGTCGATTTTTTTCTCTTATCCCTGTCTTCTATATAATAGAACTATAAGTGTATGCTTGTCCTGGTTGTGCATCTTATCACATGCACACATAAGGTTGGTGTGGCTGTGGGAGGAGGGGAGCACCATTGAAAATCTTGCCTAGGGCACCAAATTAGTTAGGGCTGGCCCTGTGTGTGTGTGTGTGTGTGTGTGTGTGTGTTTGTGTGTGTGTTATTAAGCATTGTGTGATATTATGCATGCATTGTGTATGTGATATTATGCATGGTGTATGTGATATTATGCATGGTGCATGTGATATTATGCATGGTGTGTGTGAGGACCAGTCCTGATAAACACTAGCGTCCTCACGGGTGCATTTTGCCTTGCCAGGTGGTACCTTTCCCTCCCTGCACTAAGGAGATTGAAGAGAGCAAAATCCAAAGCACTGGCTGCTGAAGGTGGATGGCAGGATTCTCATACACATATTGTGCCTGCTGGCTCAAAACGTCCCCCGACTTGCTTTTCGCATTACCATCAATGGGGAGAATGATATGGTATAACCTTAGTCTTAGGGTTAGGCTGTGGGGACGGGATGGATCGGAGAAGGCTGCCTTAGGGTTAGCTGCGGGGAGAGGATGGATTGCATAAGGGGAAGGGAGGTGTTACACGCTGTCAAACTGTTACTGGCTGCGTGTAATTGTTTACATTTCTATTCTCTTTCTCTGTAGCTGCTTCCAGCTGGACTTGTAATTAGTGCACATCTCAATCAGCCTGGAGGTGTGTCTGACAGTAGGAGCTGATTGGAGGCTGGACCGTAAAATAGCTAGCTTCCTGAAACAAGGGACGCTGGTTATAGCTTCTGCTACCTTGTCTGTCTCACTGTCTCAAGTCTGTGCTCTGCCAGCTCTAGTTAGTTTGATTTGTGAGTGCCCTTTCCTGGTTAACCCTTTGTCCTCAAGTGTTTTCCCTTCCTGCCTTCGTCCTGCCCTTCTGCTGATTGCTGTTTACTCCCCTTGTGTTTGCTCCTGTTTTGCAGCTCCCTGACTACGTTTGTGTTCTGTGAGTGCTGTGTGTTTCTCTGAGTGTGTGCGCTAGTTCATCCACTGTCCGTCGCAGTGTTTGTCTGTCTCTTCACTGTGTCCCTTGTCTTGTCCAGGCTTCTTACACACATACATAGGGGCACCGCTGGGGGCACCAACCTGCTGGGAGTCCTGCAGCCAAGCCTAACCTCACCATCAGAGGCTCTAGCGAATACCAGGCCCCAGTTAGACTCTATGCCCTGGTGAGTGGTTTCCTAACAGGAGGCTTAGGCTTAGGCTGCGGGGAGGGTATGACGTGTAGAAAAAGACGGTTAAGGTCATGCTGTGGGGAAGTAAAGGTTAGGGTTAGGATAATGAAAAGTTAGGGGGAGAATTAGCATAAGGGTTGGGATTGGGGAAATAGGGATAGGCGCTTACCTATCTGCAGCAGGGCAGGAAGTTTGAGTGCAGTTTTGTCCTCGGAAATGTGTCTGAAAATTGAGAACCTTGTGATATTTCGAACAGAATGCAGCCTTTAACCACACAAAGGGTTAAATCTCTTCACACTATGGACTCTATTTACTAAGATCATTTTCATATGATATATATATATATAAAACGAACACTGGAAGGGGCACTCGGAGACATCAATGATTGTTACTCGGACACCGGGTTAATCCGACGTTTCAGGCCTCTTTATTTTAACAGCCTTTCATCAGGGATACATACATATATATATAAATTGAGAGGTAACTTACTTCAGGAGGCTCCCCTTAAAGCCTCAAAAATAGCTGCTTCTTAGAACACCATTATTCTGCCTAGGGTGTCTGGATATAGTAGTTAAAAATAACACCAATAATAAACAGGTGTAAGTGGGGATAGAAGTCAAGAACAGTGGCATAACTAGGGTGGGTTTTGTAGGGCACATGGGTGGTGATTGAATGGTAATGGTCGGTATGAGGAATCACGGAGAGGTGTGACAGCAGGCGAAAGACTCAGAGTAAAGACACAATTTGCGTTTCAAAATATTCAGTTTACTTTTTGAACTTAAGTTAAATTCTAGTTTGTACAATACAATTAATTTACATATACAATTTACAGTTCCAAAATGTAAACAATTTCCCTTCTCATTAGACTTCCTCACATTAGCTCCAACCCCTCCTGCACAACACGTTTGTTACTTTGGGCCTGATCCAGACCTGTTCAGTATATCTGCCCGGCGTAATCATTGTTTATCTGTGCTCCGGATCGTGTGTCCATAAACTACAGCGTAGTTACGGAGGAATGGGCGGGCAGCTCCGTAACTACGCTGTAGTTATGGAAGGTAGGCGGTGGGAGGGAAATTAGCTTGGAGGGGCAGCGTTAGAGGCATTACGCTCCTGTCCCGGCGTAATTACACTCGGTTAAGTTGGCTGAAGTTAGGGTAGCCTTCAGCTGGCGCAATGGAGTGTAATTACGCTGGGACAGGGGAGTGTCAGGGGGAGTGCATAGTAGCAACGCTGGCCGTAAATACGCAAAACTGCACAGTGTAGCTCTGGATCAGGCCCTTTATTAACAAATTGTTTTAAAATAAATTAACAGTTTTAACAATTTTATCTTAGAACAGTGTTGGCTAACCTGTGGAACTCCAGGTGTTTTGAAACTACGAGTCCCAGCATGCCTTAACTGCAAAAGCATAGTGGATACCTGACAAGACAAAAAATAAATTAATTAACAATTTTATCTTAGAACAGTGTTGGCTAACCTGTGGAACTCCAGGTGTTTTGAAACTACGAGTCCCAGCATGCCTTAACTGCAAAAGCATAGTGGATACCTGACAAGACAAACTGGAAATTCTAGTTTCACAACACCTGGAGTGCCACAGGTTAGCCAACACTGTCTTTGAATTACAATTAACAGTTGTAAGTTAAAAAAAAATAAATAAAATGATATATATATATATATATATATATATATATATATATATATATTGTATAGACAAAAAACCTCGCGATATAATATGTCTGTTTGATG
>WWET01002267.1:122994-141028 GCA_011038615.1 Limnodynastes dumerilii
GGTTCCCCGCAGTAAAAGCAAAGATTGTCTTTGATTCTCCGCTGTCTCTCCTCCGGAGTAATTCGGGATCTACCCAACTGCATAGGTTCTTCCGCCGACTGCACTGGAGATCTGGGCTGAGTAGACACAACTGACTTGGGACAAGGTAGCCTTTTCCGCTCAGAGCGGCGTTCTTGTTGACGGATATCTATCCGGACACAAGTAGATATTAAAGAATCCAGAGTGGTGGGCGTGACGGATGAGAGGAGTCCATCCTTGATCCGTTCAGACAGACCTTCATGATATATGGACATTAATGCCTCCTCGTTCCAAGACAGTTCAGATGATAGGGTACGGAATTGAATAGTATAGTCACCCACAGAAAGATCCCTCTGACGAAGGCGGAGGATGTCAGATGCTGCGGAAGCTGTACGCCCGGGTTCGTCAAATATTGTCTGGAACGTTTTCAGGAATTCATCTAGAGATAACAGGATCGGACTAGTCTTTTCCAGCAGAGGTGACACCCATGCAAGGGCCTTCCCAGACAGCAAAGATATTATGTAAGCAATCTTAGCCCGTTCTGATGGAAAGCTGTCGGGTTGTAGTTCAAAAAGAAGCTTGCACTGGTTTAGAAAGCCCTGACAAAGTGCAGGATCTCCAGAAAACTTGGCTGGCGTAGATAAAGGTATCCTAGCCCCACTAGGGGCAGAACTGGTTGCTGGTACCGCAGCTTGGTGATGAGTCATCATGAGCTGTTGGAATGTTCCTAATTGGTTGGTCATCTGTTGTAGACATGATACTACTTGAGACATCGTGGCCTCCTGGATCTGGACTCTTTCCATGAGATTGAATTCAGGAGGATTCCCCTGTGGATTCAGTCCGGCCCAATCCATTTGGCCAGATCTTACTATCACGGATCTGGGAACTTCTAGGTTGCTCCCGGGTTGGAGGGGAGGGGCGTGAGACGGGCTGAAGATAAAGTTTACTGGCTTCAAGTAGGATCTCTGCATGTAGTTTCCTCACATGTAGCGAAGCAGAGGTACTAGCATCACGGCGGGAAAGTCTCTTATGAATTCAACTGCGTGAATGGTAGCGGTAAGAAGGAATAGCAATATGGATGCCTACTGCGGTTTGAGATATGTAGGCTTGACTGGATTGCAGTATTGGACTGGATAGCAGTGCTGAACTGGATGCAGCACTAGACTGGATTGCAGCACTGGGCTGGATTGCAGCACTGGACTGGATTGCAGCACTAAACAGGATCACGGCACTAGACTGGAATGAAGTAGCAGAATAGCTGAGCAGGATCACACAACCAGGCATCTCAGAAGATGAGAAGATCTGACAACGTTGGACAGAAGCTAGGGGTTTAAATACCCCGCTGTTGTCTTGGATAGGTTCCCTGTGTCACATGTTTACCCAGCCTGTTACCCGATTGGCTGAGGTAAACATGTGACGTGGCGCAAGATGGCGACGCCCATGCGTCCACGAGGACGCCGGAGAGTAGCTAGGGACGCCGGCCGCGTCGGACCCCGCCGGGGAGGCTGAAGACTGCGGGACGGCTTGACAAAGCAGCGGAGAGAGGCCCCTTAATCCGGTAAGTGCAGCGGCGTGAGCTGCTGCTCGTGACAGGTCTTAAGTAATGCAATGTCATTTATAAGTGTCTGAACCAGCCCATAATGTACAATTTAAATGCCTCCCCCACCCACAACGTGTATATTCAGCTTGCGTAGGGATGTCATGCCCTATCATACGGAGTTACAAGTTATGTAAGATCAGAGATGAGTAACATCTGCCATGCGCAGTGTGCGTTCCCACAGCCAGATTTATGCATGCATAAATTCACTGTCATTATTAAGTCTGGATCTGACCCAATGAGGGTAAAATTTTGTTTTTGTGGAGCAGTATAATTCTCAAGCTTAATTTACAGGAATCAATGAATATACACCGATCCTCTTTACGTGTAGGTCCCTGTTGCGAATGGCCTTATTCCGATAGGGCCGTTCTCTCTCAGCCAGTTCCAAACTGGCTGGGATATCGATTGCTTATGCCTCAATGAGGCATAGCAATCAATCCCTGGAGCATGGAACGCGGTTCTCTGATAAGTAAGTCTTAAAGCTATCCAAACCGTTTCCCTAATTGTAACCCTAACCCTCCCCATCTATGATCCTGACCCTAAGCCTCCCTTCCCTGCAGCCTGACCCTAGCCTTCCCTTCTCTATAGCCTAACCCTAACACCCCCTCCCCGCAGCCTGACCCTAACCCTCCCCTTCCATGGCCCTAACCCTCACTTTCTAAGAGCCTAACCCTAACCCCCCCAACACTAAAAGTCCCCGGAGATGTGTCAGTGGTGGTTCCTGCGAAAATTAAAAAGGCTGGCTTTCGAAATAGAGACACTCGAAAAGTCTCTATTTCTAAAGACAGCCATTCGCAGTGGGCACTGCAACCGGTTTTATAGTCCATAAAAGACTTAACATCATGGCAAAATTCAAGTTCATCTTCAAGCAGAAAGAGAGCCTTAAATTCACTATTTCTCTGTCTAAAAGCACATTTTAGTTTCATTATGAAGGCGATTTCAGCTTGTCAGCATGGAGCCCAAAAGCTCTGCCTGCTTTTTATTTCAAATAACATTAATCAGGCATTAAGATCTCCTTGGGTAATTAAATGTGGTCCAGGAGAAGGACTGGGAGTCTCAAAGCTTGAATCAATTCTTACTTGATTGTCACCATGCTTTGCAGGCTCCTTTTCTCATTCATCTATTTGAAGTTTCAACTTTACTCAAGACTTAGCAAAGGAATTTTTTCACTGTGAGACACAAGCCTCATGACAGATACTAAATCTTTGTATGTCTTGAAGCTGAAGCCCAAAATGTTTATCAGACTAAAGTAGCAATCTTTTGCAGTTCCCTTCCGCTTTCTTCAAAATCTTTGGAACAGCGAAATTTATGTGCTAAGAGCCCTTTGACAAGCCTGTGAGGAGAATGACACAAGTGAGACAGCAAACATGAGAGGCCCAGTCTTTGTCTTGGCCACTGACATTGCATCTGAAGTAAAGCTCATAGCACTGCTTCAGGAGGGGAGTCAAACACCATATCTGCTGTACACACAATATTGTGCTACAGAAGTAGCAAAAACAGTCCATTAACACAACTTCTAGACATTGTTCTATGTTGCATAAAGGCACAGTACAGCTTCTTTGGAAGACGACACTAATGGTCCCCCCAGCACCTTTATAGTGTAATCCCGATGGCCAACACGTGTGGCCCAACCATTACAAAGAGTGCTATAATATGAAGACCAACTCTTGCATTGCAAGACTCACTTGACCCAGTCGTCAGGAGCATTCAATAAAGGCCTCCCTAAATGTTCTTTATAAATGGGTCATAAATTGCAGTATCAGCTCTTAAAGAGGGCATGACTTAGGCATCTTTGTGGGTTATAGAACGAATCTATGACCATTTATGAAGTCTGTGTAGAAAATACCACATTAATAACACATGAGCTCTGTGACAAAATCATTGTTTACCTGTGTTATTAGTCAAGCCAAAAAAGCCATGCATTATTTCACTGCTGTGTAGCCTGAAAAGCATATAAAATGTTGCAGAAATATAAGCACCTAAGCATATGCCTCTGGTTATGTGTGTAATGGCACACATATAACCAGAGGCATATTCTCTTTGAACTTCTGGAAGTGTCGAGTTAAAGTAAATGTTTGGTTGCACAGTAAGTAATTTTTTTACCTGCCATCTGGAATAATCTCTCCTGGAATAAAAAAAACCCCAAAACATTTATTTTATGATTTAGTGGTCTATTTACAAAGCAGAAAAAGACAATTGTGTGAAACAGCATAGTCGCTTTCAAATTATAGTATCCCTTTCTATTACTTGGTAGGTGATCAGTTGTGAAACCGCCTCCGCAATGTTTATCTAAATGCAATGAAATATCTAAATGAGGAAACCATAATTTTTCTCTCAGTGTGAGACATGTCAGAAATCTGTCATTTTAAGAACAGAGAATTTCAATCAAGAGCTCTTGTGACAATTGTGACAAAGGGCCTGATCCAGAGCTACGCTGGGCCAGCGTAGCTCTGGTGCACTCCCCCTGTCACTCCCCCTGTGTGAGCGTAGTTACACACAGTTGTGCCGGCTGAAGGCTACCCTAACTCACACAGGAGCGTAACCTCCTAAATCCAGCCCTCCCTTCCTAATTACCCTCCCTCCCCCCGCCAGCTTCCGTAACTACAGCGTAGTTACGGAGCTGCCCGCCCCCTTCAAGCGCCCCTACGGACGCTAGATGTTGGGCAAAATATGCCCAACGCATGCACAGAACGGAAGTTCTGCCGTTCTCCTGCATACAGCCGCTGTAACTAGTACGGCGACCGTGGATCTGGATCTGGATCTGCCCCAATTTTTTTTACTTTTACTTCAAAAATATGAAGTAAATATTTATGGTCTGGAATTCCTTTTTAAGTAAAATAATCTGATACCATTGGGACAACATTCTAACTGTTCGCTGAGTTTGGAATGTGTTGAGTTAAATTGTCTTAACATCTGCTCAACAAAGGTTAAAAACAAAGAAGATCAATATGCAACAACACCAAAATTACTGAAATATGTTTTGGAATCATAAATTTTGCAGCCTTTGAAATTTTTCAACCGTGATTAATATATTGATGTCATTAATGTCAACTATATAAGTACATTAATAATTTAGCACCTAGTATAATTATATGATGCCAAACTTCTTATGTACTTGCTTTGACCTAGATACAATTTAAAAAATGTTTTCTAAAATATTATAGATAATTGGCTGTAGAATGCTAATACCAATGTAACTGCTGTTCACAGTTTAGCTGCTAGATGGCTGTGTTGCATCAGTTATTTTAAAATAAGGCAAAATAATCAACAATGAAAATCTTTGTTTATAGGGATGAAAGGGTAGCACGATTGTATAAAATATAACAATAAAGCATATGTATTGTTCAGAAACAAAAGAGATTCCTGGAAATACACAAACACATTGCAAAGAAGATGTGCTGTTTTATAAGTAAGACATAGTTATACTTTAACATAAGTACTAAATCTGCTCTACAGATAAAGTAAATTGTTGATTTATTATTTTCTGTCAGTCTAAGATATACCATCAAGCACTTAAAGATACCTTTAAGTGATTAGAGAGCCAGATTGAGTTTATTGTTCAAATTGTAAGGCTGTTTTACAGAGGCAGTAGTTAGAATTCATGGTTAAATGTGTATGTGTATGGATGTTCTCATTGGACCTGATCCAGAATAACGCCCGCCGTCACTAGGACGGCGGGCGTAAGTGTAAGATTGGCTTTTGAGCCGATCTACGCATGCGCCGGGCAGATGTTGCCCGGCGTTGCTACGGCAACGCCCGATCGTGGATCGAGCGTCCGTAGCAGCGCCTCCAGCGTCCCTACGTTAAGGTTAGTGCAGGTGGGCGGGGGGAGGTAGATAATGGGGGTAGGAGGGCAGGCTAAGTGGCCATACGCTGCTGTGCGAGCGTATGGCCCCTTCCTTACGCCGGCTGAAGTTAAGGTAGCCTTCAGCCGGCGTAAGCGAGGGTAAGTACGCTGTGGGCAGGGGGAGTATCAGGGGAGTCAGCGATGTAACGCTGAGTGTTAGTACGCTCAGCGCTACATCGTAGCTCTGGATTAGGCCCATTGTGTTGGTATATAACTCCTCTCAGTAGTTTTTGACCTAACCTATGTAAAGCTGAGCACAAACTACATAAATTTCATTCAATGCAATATATTTAAACAACAATTTACAGCGATTTATTTATTTTACATTCTTCTTCTGACATTGTTTCATTGTTTGGTAAAATTGGGAGATTTAAATGATCCGATCAAATAATGTATTGTAGTTTGACATGATAAAGTATGATCGTTGTAGCATATACAGAATATTTCTCCATATAGTTGTTTTTTTAGTTTGGAAAGATTATTATTCATGTGACAAAGCTTGCGTGTGTACACTGTTTAGCAGGCATGCTGATAAATGACTTTACTGCACGCACAGAGGTCTGGTAGTCCACATGGAAGAGGGGAGTGAGCTCTCCTGTCATTCCCCTCTCTCTTGCGGACTTTATGTCAGTTACGCTGCCATAAGGCAGTCTTAAGTCACCTTTGCAAATCAGCGGATGACTACTACTACGACTTACGACTGATCTTCATGGAGATGGTAAACCCTTTCCTCACTGCAAAATTTAAATGCAAGTTTTAAATTTAAAACCTTGTTTAAATTTAAGGTTAGAGGGGCGGAGAGGATGCGCTGATCTGTTGGGTGAATCTTGAGATGTACAGGACACCACAAGTTTTGTACACCTGGAGATCCATTGCCAAGCATCTGGAATGCGCAAAGCCATATATTCCCTCAACTTCCGCACACTGATTGCAGGAGACTTTATTAAGTATAAATCTGAACCTTTAACTTTATTTTTAAATAGTATTTTGAAATGATAGAATGTAGAGAATGAAAGAGAAGTGTAGCTGGAAATAGCTTTTTATTACTAGCAGTGCATGTAAGAAAAAGATCTGTGCTGTGTTGGCCATTTAATCTTCATGCTGTTAAGACAGTATTATAGGGTTTGATGATGTAGGACCTGATCCAGACCTCTATACGCATTCCAGATATGCGGGGGTCTGTCATTACGCACTAGAGAGGGGATTGAACGCCCCCTGCCACTCTCCTCTCTCGTGCAGGCTTTATGGGGCAGTTATGCTGCCATAAACCTGCCTTAAGTTAAACGTAGGGATCAGCCGCCCATGTGACCACTGATCCATGCGTATCCCCTAGACCAGGGTACAGGCATAGGCAACCTTAAACACTGAAAGAGCCATTTGGACCCGTTTTCCCCAGAAAGGAAAGCCACAAAACCCTTTTGACATCTAAAATGTGCCCAGCCTTTATTACTGCCCATTTATATGTGCTCAGCCTTTATTACTACACCTTTATTGTGCCTAGCCTTTATTAATGCCCTTTTATATGTGCATATCTACATTTTTTACCTGTCCCTCTTTCCCAGATTTCTCACTTCACTTACCTTTACTGTACTCCTCTTTCTTCTTCCTCCTCTGTGGCACACTCTGCAGTGATCCCCACTGTGCCTTTCATTCTTTCAGTATTAATGTTACGATGTTGGCTACTGGGGCACGGAGTCTGTGCTTTCAGGTGGTGTTCACCAAAGCCCCTGGTGGTGGGGATGGAATTTGCTGTGCCCTGACAACAGGTCGAATGTTACGATGTCGGCTACCGGGGCACGGAGTCTGTGCTATCAAGTGATGTTCACCAGAGCCCCTGGTGGTGGGGATGGAATTTGCTGTGCCCCAACAACAGGTGGTGCCCCATTGAACCAGACTCGTAGGAGAGAGGAAGCAGAGTAAGGCCAGATTTACTATTATTTAGGTGGGTGGCACAGAACAAATGCAGGAATAGAATCCAGATAGATGCAGATATACTGCACAGACTAACATACTGGAGATGAATGACAGGATCTGCAACAGTGATATGCATAGAGATTGAACAGACAAACACACTGATAAGATCTGCAACAGTGATATGCAGAGGGATTGAACAGACAGACACAATGTAATAACAGACAGGCTAGACAGACACTGACAGGGTACTCACACAGAAACACACACTACCAGGAGGGAGGACAGAAGGCAGGCAGGTGAGGGAAGGCTGGGCTGCAGAACGGACACAGAGGGAGACTGAAAGGTAAACACACAAATAGCAAATAACAGGAATCACGAACAGCAGGCAGACGGACTGAGACACGGAAGCAGGAAGCTAGAAGCTATGACCGGCAGAGAGGGTAACAGGTGGCAGCTATTTAAAGGGAGAACAACATCCTAATAGGCTGTTGATTGCACATGGCCAAAGCACAACTAGGGAATCCCAGCTGCAAGTTAATTAGGCAGGTTCCCTAGCAAGGAGGAATGCTGCATGGGAGACCGGGACTGGAAATCTTTACTAAAGCACAGACACAAATACACGCTGCTGCCATATGCAGCGTGTAACAATTGATTATGGGAGCCCTGTAGGACCAAAGCTGTTTATGTGAATGACGCTGCTGTAGATGAAAAAGCAGATCATACACATGAACAGATATGATCCTGCACAATATGTGCAGAAAAAAAAAATTTATGTGGCTATGTGCCCAGTCAACCACCTCTGCCAATTGTGTGCCCAGTCTCCATGTGTCCCTTATATGTGTCCAGTCTTCTTTTGTACCCCCTTTATAAGTGCCAGCCTCCTTTGTGCCCCTTTATAAGAGGCATTCTCTTTGTGCCCTTTTATAAGTACCAGCCTCCTTTGTGTCCCTTTTATAAGTGCTAACCTCCTTATTTGCCCTCTTTAAAGTGCCAGCCTCCTTTGTGCCCCTTTTATAAGTGCCAGCCTCCTTATGTCCCCCTTTGTAAGTGCCAGCCTCCTCTGTGCCCTCTTTGTAAGTGCCAGCCTTCTCTGTGTCCCTTTGTAAGTGCCAGCCTCCTTATGTCCCCCTTTATAAGTGCCAGCCTCCTCAGTGCCCCCTTTGTAAGTGCCAGCCTCCTCTGTGTCCCTTTATAAGTGCTAGACTCCTCTGTGCCCCTTTGTAAGTGCCAGCCTCCTTATGTCCCCCCTTTATAACTGCTAGCCTCCTTATATACCCTCTTTGAAAGTGCCAGACTCCTCTGTGCCCCCTTTGTAAGTGCCAGTCTTCTTATGTGCCCTCTTTGTAAGTGCTAGCCTCCTCTGTGCTCCCTTTATAAGTGCCAGCATCCTCTGTAACTTACATTACTATCTTCTTCTCCCTTAAGCTCCTTCCTCCGTGGCTCTCAGTCACAGGCGCCTGCATCTCTATTCATCTGATTATTGAGATGAATAGTACTGGGAATACAGGGCTCCTATGGGAGCCGCATGTGGCTCCGGAGCCGCGGGTTGCCGACCCTTGCCCTAGACCTAGCCCCTATTTTAACATTCTGATCTTATGATAGTAATGTCTGGAGGGCGCATGCAAACAGGCCACGTACGCACTTTGCATGCGTAAGTGGCCTAACAGATGGACCGAAGTTAGTATAAGATACTACATTAAGGATTTTGAAAATGTGCCACTACAGATTTTTTTCTCTGTCGCCCTGCTGTAGGCACACATCAAGTTTGTGAAGACACCCTTCCCACAGGACCAGAAGTCTTAAAAGAGGTCTTATTTTTTGTTAGATATTAGCTTGACTTTTATAAAACCTATGGCTTCTGAATAAATGAATTTAGGTGCCGTCCAATATTTACAAATGTTACTTAATCTTTGTCCTACTTTACCAATGAACTGGAAAGACATTTTGAGTGTCATCAGTTGCAGAAAATTCCCTATGGCCCTAATGTCATATTGTGATCAATGTTTGGCCAGAAGCAGCTCACTGCTGAAACTTCAGCAATTAAGAGACACATTGGACTTGCTGACTATCTTTCTATGTAGTATGGGCCATAATAGTTTCATATGCCTCAGCAAAAACTCATTCTGTTGGTTGTTGAAAATAGGGCATGATGGAAATCCTTATGCTTTCGACCAGCATTTTGAACATCATTTCTTTTATATCAATTCAATTTGATATTTATTGCTAGTAATCCTGAAGTAGAAACAACAATAGTTTTGCAGTAAAATTTAAATGGCTATATTTAACCCTGAACTACATTCCAAAGTATAAATATTTCTGATTTTGCATTGCTTGGTTGTCCCTACTTACATTAAAATGATTACCCCTTAAAATTAAGGGGTAATACGTTCCTTTCACATATTTACATTACATAACTATAAATGGCAGACAAGTTATAATAGTAGTAGTTGTTTTGTTTTTCTTCAATATGTTTCTAATTGGTTGTCAGACTTGGACCACAGGAAATATTACAGGGGGTCCTTATTTACAAAATCATTTGTATTGAACTAATATATTATTCAGAAGAGTTACCACCTTCTACTGTACTTTAGTATTTTGTGCATAAAAATTGTAAGGGTACAGAATGTGCTAATGGTCGGATGTGTCTATAATCTAAAAGGCAGCCCTGTACCAAAATGAATGAAGTGCACTTATTGCATAATTCTGTATTTTCTTGTTATTTTAGATTTTTCACAATAGAGATGTTTTTTATTGTGTAGGGATTTCTATCCTATAAGATAAAATACATGTTCCTTATGAACGTATCACAGAATCAGGCATCCACCTGCTTTAATCCAAGGAGTCCTACCAGATCCTGCTGGAGTCTGTTGTATGGTCTCTTCCACAGATCGGATCTCTTCACTTCGTTCTGGAAAAAAAACATAGCATATGCAAAAATGGCAAGAGATAGTTTTGCCTGCAGAAAAGAGTGGTAAAGCGTTATTGCATGGGCGAGGTATACGTCATCACTGGCTGGAGCCTAAGCGTACCTCTTTTCACCAATCTGCTGGCGCACCTGTGATGGAGGAAGGGAGACAGACAAAAACAGAGACAGAGAGAGGGAGGACACTCACTTCTGGTTTTGCCGTCCTTTTCTCAATCCAGGCATCTTCAAGGGAAACATCAGCAGCCTGGAGCCTCTGATGATGGAAATAGACTTGACTGCACATCTCGGCCCCAGACATTAATCGTAAGAGGAAAAAAGGATGTAGCAGTGGCAAAAATGGAGAGATAACTTGATAGACACAGCACCCACGAACAAACTAGATAAACAAATAATAACAAAAACAATTGAAGTATCCTGCAGAACCGAGAAATAAACATTAAGCAAGGGTTGAAAAGAGTGCTAAATGAAAAACATACACAGAATGCACCAGATGATAATAGCTGGAAATGAGAGCATATAACTGCTAAATAAAAATGCTAACAAAATGCAAATAATTGTGTAGAATGAGAACAATTTAGCGCTAGATGAAAATGCACACAGAATGCACCAGATGGAAATAGTGCTATAGTGATAAAAAAGTAAGAGATTCCCCTAAGGGGAAGAAGAATGAAAACTATGGATAACAAAACAGAAAAGGAAGGAGGCAAAGAAAACAAGAAGGCAGGGAACCCACAAGCAAGAGCAAAAAAATGAAGCAAGAGCTTCAGTTAGCAGTACACTGAAACAGCAAAAGATACAATAGCTAGCAAAGTCAGATACACTATAACCAGCAGTAGAAAATAGTTACTACCAGCTGTTTAGAGGGAGGCTTTACAAAGCAAGCTTGATTAGTTCAGACTCACTTTCCTGACAGGTGAGTGTCATTATAAAGAGAAAAAAAACTTTATGACCACAACCAGCAGCTGTAAAAAGGAGTGTGTGTAACTCCTTAAACGAGAATCATATAAGATTTCTTCAGGACTATAGAAAAAGCAAAGATACAGCACTATCAAACTAAAATAAAATGATGTTGATGTTGACAATGAAGCTGAAAACAGCGCTTGGTAATTATATAAACATTTATTTTCATCCAATATAATAAAATTCACAGCAATAAAAAGCACAATCACAAGCACTTAGAATAAGATAAAATACACATGCACTGCATGACACAATCTCTACAGGGGTCCAAAGCTCTGATTTTTTCCCCCATTACAAGTAGAGTTGAAAAAGTAAATAATGTAATAGAATCCAATCTATGGACAAAAAGGGCAGTGATAACAATTGAAGTATGCAGTCAATATGATTTTAGCAAGAACATACGAGTCCTAGTTCAAATAGGCACCTTAAGTGTTAATTTAAATAAAGTAAAATGTATCCCTCATATCAAATGCAGTGACACATAGGCCAAATGATGTAAATTTATATTTTAGTTACGTGTACGTGTTGTTTCAGAGTTGCTGTTTTGGAGACTTGGGGACCTCTGCCGGGGGTGAGCTCTCAATTTAAAAAATCATGATATATGACCCAATGTTAGGACTTTGACAGTTTTAGAGTTAGACTTGTAAGTGGCTGGTGGCTTATCATATATCTGCAGATGTATGTAACTTATTCTCTGACTTTTATTTTAAAGATAGAATGTTATGGTTTGTTACTGGGTAATTGCAAGAGTGCTGGGGTTTCATATTTGTATTTGTTTAAACTCCCCTTTCCTTACAGCAACTGCTGAATATTACCTTATAAATTGATTTGAGCAACTTCCATTTTCTGTATATATAATAGGTCTAGGATTGGTACATACTATAATATAGGGGGATATATTATGGGTCTGGGTATTGCACACACTATAACATAAATAGGGGTCTGGGGATGGCATACTATATACTGTGTATAGTGTGCCATTCCTAAAACCTTATATATATGTTATGAAACTGATTGCCTAGGATGCAGCAGTGAATCTGGGAGTCTTCGCCAGGGCCCCTGATGGTGGGGATGGACTAGTGCAGCGCCTAAATAAACAAGCCACTATCCTAGGTGCACAATTTCACTGAAAAATAAAAATAATTAGAAGACCAATTAAAAGGATAAGAGCACCGTGACAGTCGGAATATGCTAACTAGTGTTCACTTTCACACAGAGCATACACAGGAAAAGAAATGGAGGCTGAGCACAAAATTAAGCCAGAAATATGGCGTACTGAAATAAAGCTAGGAAGAGCAGAGTAATTGCTTCTACCCGAAATAGGTAAACCGTACCACTAGTACAATAACGGGTAAACCAGCACCGAACGCTGCCACGCATGCTGGGGTACTGAGGTAATAGTAAGGCAGATACCACGGCAGTGATATATTAGCCAGCACAGAACACTGCCACTATGTGGCGTGCTGGGGTACCGGGGTCAATAGTAAAGTAAATACCACAGCAATTATATATAATTCAACACAGGACGCTGCCACTATGTGGCGTGCTAAAATATAAACAAAGTAAAAACGGTAAGAGTTAATGCACTCTAAACAACAAGCCAAACTACGACGGGAAAACGTAACAGTACCTAGATAAAGTGGCACAGGTAGGTACAAAGGCAAATATATTGCCAGCGAGAAAAGCAAGGCACAGGTAAGTATCCCTTCAGAGTACAACTGAAGGTTCAGCCAGTATATATCAGCAAATAGGTTAAGGTAAGTAGATGGGAGCCAGTATCTGGCAAGCAACAGCTACAAGTACTACAAGATAAGGTCCCACATAGAAAGAAATAAATAGCTTCTGGAGAAGGTAAGTAAAAGGAAAGCATACAGACCAAACTAGGACTAGACTGACCACTCACGACAGGGAACTCAGCCGGCAGGGACAGTCGGCAGACGAACAGCAGGTAAGCAGACAAGACGCTATCACCGGCACCCGCGTGAGGGACGCCAGTGATTTAAAGCCCAGCTGGCTGGGACGCAGGCACGCTTTGGAACGCAGCGCTGCGTTCCAACCAGCAGGAAGCGTCCAGGTCTCCTAGAGACGGCCTGGACGCTAAGTAACAATATACCCCATATATTATAGTATGTGCCATAACTAGACGCCACATGAACTTTATGTAATGTGTCTTGTCCAGACCCCTAATATACCCCGTGTATGTATTAAACACATTGGAAACCCCCCAAAATCCTTCGTTTTCCACTGGAAGTATATAAAAGAAAGGAGCAAATCTGCACCTTGGCAACAGCCAAGCTAAACGGCAGGGGGCACCTAGCTTAAAATGTGCAAAGAGAATGAGTTTGTATTTGATGATTTTTAGCTCAACTCTCACAACTTGCACATCTTGTACCTAAAGGTCCTGGCTCATTATGATACCTTCCCCCCACCCACTCTTTAAAAACAGTTATGAAGCTGTTTAAAGACCGCATGTAGCTAATGTGTGTTCCTGAATGCTGCGCACTTTCCATAGTCACAATGCGCAGTGGCACAATTCTTAAAAAGAAAAAACAAGAAAGAGGGAGTGATTGATGGGTGCACACTCAAATTAATTACCCTAGTGATCCAAATATAATATACAAATCATGAGAAGAAAAACAGTTATTTGTTACTATAGCGATTAATTTGAATTGCATTAAAGAGATATATATGTTTTATAAATAAAATGAAAATGAAACGTAATGTTTTATTTTATGTACAGTGTTGGTAACTAATAACTGTTTTTCTGTTCATGATTTGAATATTATATTTGGATCACTAGGGTGAATAATTTGAGTGTGCACCTATCAATCGGTTCCCTCTTTCTTGTATTTTCATTTATTATGGTCTAAAAAAATAAAAGGTAGGGGTTGATACAAGATACCCTACTAGTGTCCTTCTCATATTTGACTGTGCAATTCTCTTTGTGAATATAATTCTTAAAAATACGCACCTAAGAAGCTGCTGCTTCATAGGTGTGAATCTGGTCCAAAGTTTCCACAAAGATGAAGATTTGTTAATTTTCCATATTTCTATTGTTTCTAAGATGTCCATTGTTCAAAGGGACAATTTATGTAAATATTTTATTATCTGCCTTCAGAGCTTTCATAAAAATATACCGTGAAATGTATATAAAATAAATTTAGCAAAAAGTAAAAAAAAATAAATGAAAGAATTGTTTTAGACTAGTAAATGGTTAAACTTGAAAGACTTTAGTGATTTATGCAGATCAACATTTATTTTATCCAGAAATACAATTTTCTTCTCTAGTGACTGTGGAACATGTTTGGATAATGTTGTACTGGATATGCTTTCACCTTTCATCACATCAATGCAAAACTTTGCCTAGAGCTTCAACTGTAGGAAGGTTATGTTAAATAAATGAAGTTATATTCTTTATTCAAGCACATGTTCATAAAATAAAAATGTACTTAAGTAGTTTAATGAGGGCCTTATTCTTGTGGATGGTGGAAACCTGCCTGAAGTGTACAAATATAATGTTGAAAACATACACTAGGTATAAATGCTATTAAGTTAGCACTGATTGAAAATACAGCTTTTATTTGAACACTGAAATTAAGAGTTTGATTACTATGAACCATAACAACCCATAACCACCCTAAATCTGTGGGACTGTCAAACAATTTTTTTCTTTAATCATCAAACCCAACCAGTATCTGTTGTTACAGTGCAACACAGGAACACAAACCCTACTAGGAGATTATGGGCTATATTTACAAACTTCATTTTTAGGTGATAATGCCTGTTTTCACTGTAAAACGGAAATTATCACTTAAAAATGAAGAACTTACTATTTACAACAATGCTATTGTCATGGAAATCTGCTGTTTCCATGACAATGCACATAGACTTCATGTTTCTTCCCTGGCCCGTTGTTCTTAATGCAGGCCGACACTTCATACAATGTACAAACCCTCGGAGCGGAGATTATCTTTCCGTTCCGAGGGATAAAATAACGCCATCTCAGGCAATCTCAGGCCTTCATACCAGCGATATTCCCCATATTCCCCCCTTTTCCACCCCCTAATAGCTGTTATTAGCGAGAGGAAAAGGGGATAAAGGAGTATGCACTAATGTAAAAAAAAGTAAAAAAAAAAAATTTTTACATTTTTTTTATTTAAAGCCAAAAAATAAAATAATACATTAAAAACATTAAAACCTGTTTTTCATATTGGGACTTGAAATTTTCTAAACTCTGCAATGTAGTCTTTGTGCATGCGCAGGAATTCATTCATATGAAAATATGAATGAAGTGGCCTGCGATGCACACCGAGATCATCGCAAGACCTCGTGGGACCTCGCCGGAGGGGTGAGTATTCGTAAATTTTAAAAAGGAAGCTTCCGGGCTCTCTGCGATCACAAAGGAGCCTGGAGCAGCTATGTTCATTGGGAAATGAAATTGAAGGCAAATAGAACCCAATTTGGAATAATACAGCTATTATGGGGTGGTTGTGTGTTCATAAATGTCCATAAAAAACTGAACTGAGGAATTTATGTTGTCTAACTGTAAATAATGAGACTTAATGAGATTGCAATAAACAATGAAACTATTTTTTGTCTTACTGTCAGATGCCATTCTTTATACTTAAAGATAAAACAAACTTTTCAATAACTTTTAAATAATTTCAGTTTGATGTATAAAAGTATAGTAGAACAATTAGGAGTGTGACAATGTCATATATTTATAGTCTTCTCTCTGGAACTGTTATATATTTGTTAGAGATTTTGATTGATGTGCTCTGGCATGTTAGGGTCTGAGGCCTGAACTATCAGTTTGATGTATGTTTATATAGTAGAACAATTAGGAGTGTGACAATGTCATATATTTATAGTCTTCTCTCTGGAACTGTTATATATTTGTTAGAGATTTTGATTGATGTGCTCTGGCATGTTAGGGTCTGAGGCCCAGATTCGGAGCTGCGCATCCGTTTTTTTTTCAGACGGATGCGCAACCAAAATGTACACTGCGCATGCCCAGATTGGGAGCGAGCACAGAAAGATGGGCGCAAAAGTACCCATTCGTCTGTGATCGCATCCGTCCAGCTTGCACCTGTGGAAAGTATATTTAAATGAGAAAAGGCCTTTTTCTCATTTAAATATACAACCACTGCAGTCTGGTGGCTGATTAACAAGCACTACATTTACACTATCCCTGAGATGGTGTAAGGCGCAGCTCACCGGAGCTGGAAAAAAAAAAGCAATTAGTAAAAAAAACAGTTCCTACACAAAATTAACCCCTTCTCACCGCCACCCCCTTCGCCGCAACTTATTAAAATAAATAACAGCCCTACAGGGTATGCTGCTGCAAGTAGAACTACAAGCGCAAGCATGTCCATGTATGACCAGGCATGCTGGCGTTAGTAGAACTACAATCTCCAGCATGCCTTGCTATCCAGTGCCCGCTGCGCTAAATAGCGGTACATGCCCATTCATAAAAAAAAAAATACATACTGTGACCACATCATAAAGACATAAAAAATGCCCACATGTGCCCCCATAACATAGATAGAAATAACATATTCCCAATATCCCTGTCCGTACCTCAAAAAAATTATTGTAGTGGCCACATACAAATTAAACAATAATGCCCAAAAGTTGCCCAAAAATAATAAAAAAAATACCTGCACTGATGGGGGTCCAGTCTTGTAAGCTTTTACTCCGGGGTTAGCCTTGGCAAAAAAAAATCCCTATAGAGACGACACAAACTATGTTCTGCACGCAGGACATCCCGATGCTAATGACAGTTTTACTGTCATTGGGGTATATTTATACCCTCTGCCAGCGTGGGAATTCACAATTTACATCATGATATTTGGAAATATCACAATGTAAATCGTGAAATTCCCACGCTGGCAGAGGGTATAAGTATACCCCAATGAAAGTAGAACTGTCAGTGATTCTTGACTTTATCACTTATTTGTGCCTTCTTCATACTGTCATGGCCCTTGGCTCTCCATCCACCTCTCTCCTCTCTCACACCTTCTACCTCTCCATCCATCCTAATCGCCCCATACCCACCCTTATCTCCTGTCCACCTAAGACACCCTCCATCATGCCTTACCTCGCTCCTGCAACCCCTTCAATCTAATCCACATCACTCCTGTTTCTTCTCTCCCATTCCCCTGGACTCTTTGGAATGCCATATTCATTTGCAACAAGCTACCTGCCATCCATGACCTCTTCATTTCTAACTCCTGCAAAATTCTCGCCATAACTGAAATCTGGCTCTCAACCTCTGATACTACTTCCCCTGCTGCCCTCTCCTATGGCAGTCTCTCGTTCTCCCACATCCCTAGGCCTGACAAATGCCCTCTCTCACTTTCACCTCCTTTGAGGTCCACTGCATTCGCATTTACCACTCCATCCATCTCCATGTTGCTGTTGTCTACCACTCCCCTGGTCCCCCCTCCAAATTCATTGATAACTTTGGAGCCTGGCTCCCCCACTTTTTGTCTTCTGACCTCCCCACCCTTATCCTAGGTAACTTCAACATTCTCATTGACAACACCTCAGAGCCCAGCACCACAAAACTTCTTTCTCTTATTTCCTCCCTTGGCCTATCCCAGTGGACTTCAGTAGCCACCCACAACCTGGGCCACTCCCTTGACCTCGTATTTTTATGCTTATGCTACCTGTCTGACTGTCCTTTGATGTTGCAGCTTTCACCTTTTCCCTTGATCCCCTCCTCACACCCATTTCCACCATGTCCTGCCCCAATCTAGCCACCTCTCTC
>WWET01002267.1:181246-191422 GCA_011038615.1 Limnodynastes dumerilii
CCCACCTGGCGTGTCTACCCGGTTACATATCTTTGTGTCATCTGCAAAAAGGCATATTTTTCCCTCAATACCACAGGCAATATCACCTATAAAGATATTAAATAGCACTGGTCCAAGTACAGAACCCTGGGGTACTCCACTGGTTACCTTACCATCCCCAGAAGAGATTCCATTTACTACAACCTTTTGTTGTCTATCCTGTAACCAAGATTGTATCCATGCAACTAGCTTTAAGTCCAACCCTAAAGTTTCCAGCTTATTTAACAGTGCTGATATAGTCTTAACATTTCTACCTAAATAGATTACATGATTTTCCAAAGTACATACAAAGATGGTTTGGCTCACAAACCACACAGTGGCCCTGATTCAGAAACTGAAAATAAGAAAGGAAACTTACTCCTGGGCTAAACCATGTTGATTGAGTCATTTTCCATTTGTTGCAAACAGCATTAGAGTTGAGAGATGCCATTTCCCAGCCCAAGTCTAAATAACAGTGTGATAGTAAAGCTGGTCAGTATCTGTGTGCAGCAAGCAATTCAAAGATATATCCCTGCATGCAAAGAATACAATTAACTTGTCTCCCCCTGAAATCAACATGGTTTAATCCAGGAGTAACTTTCCTCTCTTATTTTCAGTCTCTGAAGCAGGTCCAATGAGGCAAATCCAGAGTTGGAAGTAAATGGAAAAAAAGAAGCAAATCTGCTCCTTGGGAAAAAACAATATGAACTGCCTGGGAACTATTAAAATGTGAAAAGAGAATGAGTTGAGATCTTATGTAGGTGATCTTATGTAGCTCAACTCTAAATTAAAAGTTTTAAAATAAAACTGTACAGTATTTGTCTAGGATAAACAAAATTGGCCGATATTATTTCTGTATGCAAAAAAACATAAATTCATTTGAACCCCTCACATTGCAACATGGTTTGTTCGGTTTTAGGATTTGCATCTTTTTGAGCAGTTACTTCTGACTCTGGATCGACCCGTTGGTTTCATAGAATCATCCCATCAATAAGGAAATTTACACTGAAAAGACAATTATATAGAGAGCTCATATAACTAATATTTAGTGTTAAAAGTTCACTTGCAGTACCTGTTATTTCTAGTACTTCAAAACAAAGTGTAATGAAAGATTACAAACATTTTACCGGTAATTTACAGATTTAACAATTGGCTAGACACAAAAAATGGAAAAACGCCACACATTGACATTAACAAAAGTATATCTATGTTAAAGCTGTCAGGTAGAGTTAGGTTAAAGGTTAAAGGTATGTCAAACTAGGGAATATGAATAAAAAGCAACATTCTAAAAACAATTCACCATATTACTTCCTTCTGAAAATTATCTTACATGCACATGTGTTATGAACTGACCTTAGTCTCAAAATGTCATTGTTATCTAAATATTAAAATTGGTTGTTGAATGCTTAAAACTTGAATTTCACTTTATCTCCATGGGGATTAACAGAATCCTGCTTCATAGTCATGGTCAGGGTGAGAATCAACTCAAAATCTTAAATATGTCACATGCTAGGGGATTTTATACTTAACGTACTCTGGGTGATTTCAGACATTTATGCATCATTCCTCTTTAATAGGATTTGGTCTGTGAAAAAAGTTGTTCAATGTACTATTAATAAATTTGAGTTGGTAATACTGACTATAAAATCAATATAAAAGCAATTGTCTTTGAAAGAATAATTTAATGACTACATCTTCTAATATAAACAATATAACATTATAACTACCATTTACTATTACAACATGACATTACAAAGCTTAAATCTGAAAGGACTATTACATTATTAATTGGTGATTTCATCCCATTCTTTGTCAATTTGTTTAAAAATTCAAGGTAATAAAATTTCTGATTTCCTTTACTGTAACATATTGCACCAGAGAAGCCTGACACCTTGGGCCAGATTTACTAAGCTGCGGGTTTGGAAAAGTGGAGATGTTGCCCATAACAACCAATCAAATTCTAGCTGACATTTTCTAGTATGTAATAGGAAAGTGAGAGCTAGAATCTGATTGGTTGCTATGGGCAACATCTCCACAAACCTGCAGCTTAGTAAATCTGGCCCCTTATGTTATAATGTGTTGTGTTATAGCCAATAGCAACTAAATAAGCTTAATTAATACAACCCCAAAGTCTGCTATAACAGTTTTGGGAGAGGTTCTTTTCCAATGTTTTTTTTACTCATTACTAGATGGGTGCTGATCCAGGTATGTTTTCTTAAAGCAGACATTCTGAATACACATACTTTCAAAGAGATTATGGACTCAATGTAGCTATATTGTGAATCCTGACTATATATGCACGCATATACAGTGTCAGACTATGGCTTCTTGCAGCAACAGGTTTGCATTGTTATCAGTCACATAATGCTGCTGTATGTATATAATACAAAAAAATGGTGTTGCAAATCGAATTGTTGTCATTGCCATCAGCAGCATAGCAAACAAAAGGAACTGTCACAATGCTGGAAATATTATTAGATGGAGCCCCCGGACATTGCTTAGATTTGATCTCCCTCTCTTGTGTACTCCATCAATGAAATTCTGAGCCATCCTGACAAGATTTTTCTGTAGTTGCTGTCATCAAATAATTGTGAACTTCTTTATGACAATATATTAGTTTTCTAACCATCTTAAGAGTTGTTTGTTACATATAGGCTTAGAAAAACTCTATGAGGGATATTAAATTACCTGCATAGGTTGAAATCATTGTGAAGTGAGGAGCTAACAGTAGTTGACTGTCCTCTTAAGTATGATGCTACTTCTCCCATTGTGTATTGGGCATTACAATGAGTGTTTATTTATTACTCTGTGATACTTGTTAGATAGCATATGTAGATTTATTTAGCCACATTTTTATTTTATTTTCTACATAAAATGCCATAAATCTTTCATCCAATCTACTCTACTAGAGTTAACTTAATTTGTTATTATCTGCTTTGGGATTTCATAGTATACAAAGCATTTACTTAATTTGAAAAATAGGCTTACATTTTAGTGACTATCAGCCACAAATTCATTATGTTGTATAATCTATTTGCATGTAGAGAAAGCTGTTCTTCTTTGTGGAAAGTGATTCATGAACACTTATTCAATGTGATTAATTATGTTATTCACCTTTGCATCATCACAAAGCTCTTTCAATTTCAAACTAAATGATCTAGTTGGATTACCACTTAAAATAATACATGTCTCATTATCACTAGGCAGGTGACTTTCTATAGCAGTATTGTCCATGCTGTATAATAATACTGCCACAGCAACTCATTTGAATAAGAAGACTGTATTTATATTTTAAATATATATTGTTTACTCATGTTCTAATTCTCATTTATCATTATAGTTAATACCCAATGTATATTATTCAGGGCACAGTTTGTGACAAAATAAATTAAGCATTTATGACAATTCCATGTGTATAGTATTAACCTTGGTTGATAAATGAGTTCAGTGTGGAAAATACAAAACAACACACAAGCAGACAATCTCTTGATTCTGATGACTAAAAATGTAAATGATACAGTTACAAGGTGATTGAAAACATTTTAACAAAATGACAATGGGCCAGACCCTGAGCTAAGCATGCTGGCGTATTTACGCTAGCCAAAAACCTCAAAACGGCTATTTGTATTTACGGCAGATGTTACGCCACATAACGCTGAACGTATGTACCATCATTGTAACTACGAACGAAGAGGCGGGGGCATCAATACGACACATGGAGGTGGATGGAGGCATTAAAATTGGACAGTATGGGCCGGGTTAGGCTGTCACGTACGTAAATCTATTACGTACGTCAGTAATTACGCTTTGAAAAGTTAAGGTAGGGTTTTGAAAGTGTAAAATGGCCAAAGTGTGTACAAGCGAGGGGAGTGTCTAGGATAGTACATAGAAATTACGCTAGCCTAAATACGTAGCCTGTGGGTCTGGATTTACCCCAATGTTGCTTTTTGTTAGATAATCATGCTCATATTAAGGGAAGGTATTTGTCATTTTGACTACTTTATTCTCTAAATTTTTTTTAAAGAATGTAGCAGCTACATGATCAGGTATATTTTTAAGGAAAGGTTAGAAATTATATTTTAAAAGGTAGAATCAGATCCTCAGACTTTCATTTTTGCAACTCCTGCAAATGGCAAATGGTGATGATGCACAAGTCTGGATTGGTCACGTGTATATTGTACATTGCAATAATAAGACCCATCCACAGGGGCGGAACTACCATTGGTGCAACAGGCGCAGCGGCACCAGGGCCCATGCTGATACAAAGGCCCACAGCCATCATCACCGCACCGCCAAAACTCCCCTCTGGGTTACCTGGGATATCATCAGGCCCAAAGCATATTTTTTGTATCTGGGCCCACAACTCGCTAGTTCCGCATTTGCCCATCTACTTGTGATTGTAACCCAGCACCTCCAAAGGAAGGTTTCAGAAGTGTTATTTTACTTACATCTGGATGAGGTGACGTTCCAATATGGTTGTACAGATATATGCGCAGAACACAAAATGTCTGACATCCAAGCCATAAGACACAAAATTAAAAAAAAGTGAGTACAATTCTAGAAAGTATTACAGTTTAAATGATAGAGATATACATAAAGATATCCTGAATTTTATTTTCCTTCACATTTTATGTATTTATGTTTAAATCCCAAAAAAGTTGAGGGTGGAGAGGACAGAGATTTTGTTGTTATTTGTTTATTCTGATTTGTCAAATATTGCCTGCAGGAATAAAACATGAAGTAGCATCAAACTGCCCCCTTTTTAATTTAAATAATGTGGAACTGGTAAACGGGCAGCAGTGCACCCATCTTTCTGTGCTGTGCTTCCATAAGAAAAACATTTGGAAGCACAGCTCTGGATCAGGTACTGGATATGATGGTATACCAGGTCTGTTTTGCTTACAGAACATCTCCCAGATCCAGACCCCCGCACGCTTTACGGGTCCGTAGGTATACCCCCTGCACTCCCCACAGACGGTAGTAAATCTGGAAACTTACGTGTCCAGATTCCTACCCTAATTTTTTACAACTAGGTCTGCGGCCACATGACCTGGTCGCAACGGGGCTTCCCCGCCCCCGATCCTTCATTTACATGGCTATCCCGGCCTGTATGGTGGGATATGACCATCGTAAGTGATGGGTAAAAACATTACGTATGTCTGTAAGTACGCACGTGGAACATTTGGCGCGCGCATTTGCAGATGTTCTGCAACAGGGGATTTACGCAAATGACTAGCGTAAGTCCCCTGTTGTACTTAATTTAGGATTTGGGCCCATGTTTATTAAGGCTCCAGCCTTAATGGTCATCAATTTCATTGCTTTTTGGAGTTAGAGTGGTAAATGTCTCTTTTAATTTTGTGTCATTTGGGGCTGATTCAGCCCTATGGCTGCCGCCGTTTTTACGGCTGCCAAATGCGTAAGAACGGCAGATATGCCGTTCTGCGCATGCGCCGAGCATATTTTGCCAGGTGTAATCCATGGCTCTGGGTGCTGTGGATCTACGTCTGTAACTACAGCGTAGTTACGGACGAAAGCTCGGGCAGCTCCGTAACTACGCTTTAGTTATGGATGCTGGGCGGGAGGAGGGAGGGTAATTAGGAGGGAAGGGCTGGGTTAGACACTTTACGCTCCTGTGTGAGTGTAGTTACACACAGTTACGTCGGCTGAAATTAGGTTAGCCTTCAGCCAGGGTAACTGTGTGTAACTATGCTCACACAGGGTAAGTGTCGGGGGAGTGCACCAGAGCTACGCTGGCCGTACTTACGGCCAGCGGGCCAGCGTAGCTCTGGATCAGACCCATTGTAAGAAGCTTTAATCAAACAAGGTAAACTACAAGATTCTTTGTCTATGAAATATTTATTTAGACATTAAAAGTGTGATAAGCAAAATAGCATTTCTCCTAACAAACAATTTATGTATAATTTAGCAGTTGAAACATTTTGCAAGTCTGTATGATGTTGACAGCTAAACAAAGAACAATGTGACCTGGAATGTGCATCATGGTAAAATTAAATAACAGCAGGCACTTCTTTTCACACTTTTAATTACCAGTAGTCACTTCTGTAAAAAGGTGAGTTAACAAATAACTGCCAGAAAATGAACCTTAACTGGCTTCTAATTGTTTTTGTCAGGACATATATTGAACGTCTATTGTTAAATTTGTTCATTTAAAATGGCTTACTGATGCATTTAGCACTAGCAGAACAAATTACACAGTAGGTGATGGAGAAAAGAATTGCCATTTTGTGCCTTATTTATTTTTACATCGTTTTGGGTATAATGAGGACTTTATGTACTCTGGAAAGAACTCTTATGTTTTATCAGATCATGAATGAACTTTTAACACTGCAAAAAAAATAAAGAACCTGCAGTCAAATGCATTGTCTATAGCAGTATTCAGTGTTTGTACTTGCCTGGATTTGTCTCTCCTGGAATTGTAATATATATTCTTTATTATTATACAGTATAATCACCACTCACAAGATGTGTCTCTTCTAAATGTACTAATGTGTCACTAAGTGCATGCAGTCTTCATGATTTAGTATTATGTTTGGAGAATTGGGACTGGATCCAAACCCCTGCACGCTTTCCATACATACGGGGGTTTGGCAGTACAATAGAGGGTAGTGAACTCCCCGTCACTCCCCTCTCTCATGTGGGCTTTATGGCAGTTACACTGCAATTAGCCTGCCTTAAACGAAATGTACAGATCAGCAATCTGTATGACCGCTGATTCGCTCATAAATGTGAAAACCCACCCCCACTGTAAAATTTAAATGCTTCCCCAACCCACCTTGGCAGGCAGAAGGTAAGCACAGTCCCTTTGTATGCCAAATTTATCGTACGGAACTTAGTCTGGCCATTGGTGTATGTGTATCAGTCGCCTCACATTTAAAAAATGTATACAAAAATGGTAGGTGCTATATAAGGCACCTCCTAAAGAATGATATCTTCAAAGATCAGAAAATGAAATGTGCTATGTCTGAATTTTAACTTTTAACTAAGCTGTATACTAATTAAGGAAGTATACTTCTCATTTTAACACCGTGTCAGAAACAAAATGAAAAAATCATTTCTCTTTAATAATGACAAAATATGAAACTGCTTTCTGTGATGGAGGAGTTTGGACACTTTGCAGGCCTTTGTATAAACTGGAACAAGCACTAGATTATTACACTGAAAAATAAATAAAGGAAAATAAAGAGTTAAACTTACCTTCCCGGTGCGCAGCGTCTTCTCACTGAAGTTAAAGTTCCAGCTCATGCGCACTGTAGCAAACTTTTGCAGCTTAAAAATTTGAAAGTCACAAAAGTTTGCTACTGTGCATGTGCCAGGACTGTATCTATGAACGGGACCGAGCGCCTGTGGCAAAAGACTCGCAGACCATCGCGGGACCTTGCCAGAGGGGTAAGTATGGTATATGTGGGGGGGAATTGTCCAGCCTGGTTTACTTAAACAGCACTCTCTGTGCTGAAATTAGTAAATGGGACCCATTATTCCCTTTTACTGCCCATAGGTGCTATCCAATCCCTAAATAGTATGTATGTAGAAAACAGAAAAAGATGGGGTACCAAAGAATGTACTCACGTATCCCAAAGATTATGATGTTGGACTATAATATGTATTAAAAAGTTTTTACATTTTTTATTTAACTCCATTAAAAGCTTATTAAAATTTTTTTTTATAATATCCAACCAATACTTATACCGTATTATTCACTGTATACACAGGGTATATAGAAAAGAGAGTGTCTGATATGCCAGCGAAATATAAAGTAAAAACAACAAAAAAATTATATAAAGTGAATCACAAGAAAATCTAAATAATATGATTGAAACCACAGTGAGGAGAACATTATATTAATCATGTAAATATTTTTGATAACCAACCAATCACATGATACCAAGAACCCAGGGGTTAGGGTTAGGGTAATAGAAGGGGAGGTTTAGGGTTACAATTAGGGGAAGGGTTGGGGTAGTTTTTAGCCTTACCTTTCGGAGCACTGCGTTCGGTGCTTCGTGGATTTTTCTTTATTTTTAGTTTTATTGTTAATAAGACAGTATAGCAGGTGGCAAAGGCTCTGTAAATTAGGCTGGTCTGGAGCATGTACCCTGGTTCAGATGCTCTATAGGCGGCACTGTATGTACGCCATGCGCGTTGTATACTTCCCAACATCTACAATATAAAAATTGGGATATATAAGCCCTCCCAAATTTTGCCCTGGGACCTGCCCAAACCCTGTCTGGACTCACCCCACATCCAACCTGCCCCACCCAAAGTCCATCCCTTTTTGGCATGGCTAGAGTAATAATCAAAGAAAAAAAGAAGAAAACAAAAGAAAACCAAGCCTACTTCACGTCTAGTCTACCTATTGGGACAAACTTGAAGGTAGGCTGGACAGTCAATTCAAATTGGGGATAAACACAAATATAATCAGCCCTGAATATGATAAAAAAATAATAAATAAATAAAAAGGATTCCAATAATAAATATTTTATTGTAGCTTGCTAGAGTGAGAAAAGCAGCCAAGGTAAGTAACAGAACAGGTACACTTTACAGAAACAACAGAAAGTGACTATACACAAGCACAAGACAACAGATTCCAGGTATATGCACAGGTGAGGGTTAACGGAAATCAGGCAGGGCATACAGGTATGGGGAACAGATTACAGACGGAGTACACAGTGATAGGATAACAGATGTCAGGCAAGGTATACAGGTCACAGACACTGGGGAGGACATATATACACAAGTCTAGTAGCAATGGTAGATGTGTCGATGGTTAATGGTGAGGCTGATGACATAAATGAAAAATTATGTGTTTAAAAAATATGCTGGGTACATATATCAATATGGCAGAAATTGGCCAACAAATATTACATACAATGCTTTGTGAAGGAAAGATCATATCTCAGGACAAAAGTTTCAAAGCAATAGACAGGTTGATTGAAGTTTCCAATGGTGATAAGTGTAACAGTACTTTCTCAAAAATCTGATCATCCACAGTTTAAAGTGCCCCTGGTATAGGGTGATTGCTGTCTGGTGTCCAAAACTATGTCGCTAATACCTTTGCTATCTGGGATTCTAGAGTGGCATAGTTTTTTTTCTCTTGTGCTGAAATTGTAGGATATACTGTACCTGGTTCAGCTGTAATTTTCTTTCTTTTTATATATTTCAAGTTATATGTAAGCAATCTGTTTCCCTCGTCTGTAAATTTCCTTTCAAGTTATGGCCCATATACCTCTCAGTCCGAGGTTGGATTGTGATATATGATGCGACGGTAGCAAAGTCTGGTTCAGGGGTCCAGTGGCTTTTAATAAATCTACTTGTAAATCTTTCTATGTGTGTTGACCAGTAATCGATATTTGTCAAGGCAATGAGAAAAGTGAAGTGAAGGGCAGCACTTAGATTATAGGGCCGTATGCAGACTACCAGACGTATAACATATATCTTTTAAACCGTATTTACGCAATCTATGTAAGAAAAAGATACGTAGATAACATAAAAAAAATTAAGTTACACCTGTTTAACATCTTTTTACCTGACCTAAGTGGTGTAGCCACACCCATGAGGCGGTGATGTTCCTGAAACTTTACTCCTTAAACCCCTTTCACATCACCACCAAATAGCCAGGATTTTCGTAAAAAACCCGGGTCTTGGCAAAAACCCGGGTATTTGGTGGTGATGTGAAAGTTGTACTTCCAGTCGACCTGGGTTGAAAGACCCAGGATTTCGACATGGGAAAAAAGAAGGGTTTTTCACGGGTCCTACTTGGGAACGGTGGCGATGTGAAACGTCCAGGGTTGTTTTGCAACCCGGGTTTTTCACATTGCAACCCTATTGGATGGCAAAACGGGCACCGTATGATGACATCATCATATGCTGCCCTTCTTCAGACTCTGAAATGGCACACTGGCGTGAAGAAGATGTCCAGGAACTGCTCAGCATAAGGGCTGAGGAGGGGATAAGAGAGCAGATATCGGGGATGGTCAGAGGCGGGCTGGGCCGGGGGGCAGGGGGGACTGTGGGTATGATGACCATATGCTGCCCTTCTTCAGACTCTGAAATGGCACACTGGCGTGAAGAAGATGTCCAGGAACTGCTCAGCATAAGGGCTGAGGAGGGGATAAGAGAGCAGATATCGGGGAGGGGATGGTC
>WWET01002267.1:204287-216552 GCA_011038615.1 Limnodynastes dumerilii
AAATTAAAGATAATATTGAAGGACCATTAACATTTACTATGCCCTGATTCTTGCTTAATGCATCTTGTTAAACCTGTCACAATTATTGAAGATATTTCTATTAATGTAAAGCAGAGAGAATATATTGAGAAACAGACAATTTACTGGATTTAGACTTTTGAAAATTGTAAGATTAGAAAAATCCAATTTTAGGATTTTGGCATGTGCATGCATTTAATTGCTGCAAAGTGAGTGCAAAACTGATTGGTTCAGTCCTTCAGTTTTTGACACTTCCAACAAATGCTTGAAAGTAGGAGGGGTTTAGTATTAAAAGCTATAGTATAGATGGGGATTCCGGCAGTGATTCACACTTCAATCTGTGGGGTTGATATAGAGCTCCACTTACAACTTTTTGTAAGGTTAAATCCTGTGCAAGTGTACACTTGAACAAAACCATGTTGCAACATGAGGAGTGCAAATTTACTCTCAAACTCTAAATTAGCCGCTGTGAGAGAAATGTTAGTAATTTCCTAAGCACTTGTATGGATTCCTGCTACAGCTGCATTCGCAGCACCTAACACAGCATCATCGGATCTTAGGACCCAGAAAATTATCACTGGTAGGGCATTACAAAGTAATCATTATGTTTTTAGTGTGTAGTATAGAATGTGTATAGAAAATGTAAAAATTAAAATAAATGTAAGTTCAAAGTTGCTCTACATACAGTACTCTTCTAAAAACTATACTACTATACTACTACATAAAACTACATTAAATCCTTCATTTGAATCATTTGTTTGTTCACCTATTTTTTTGTACAGTACATTTAAATGAGTCCTATTTTTATTATTAAAATGATGCTGCTTTCCTTATTACACATTTCATGGACAATTGGTAATACAATATTTAATGCCATTAAAGTTTATATACTTCAGCATAGCTCAGTGCCTTTCATTATTATTTGAACATTTGAATTTTTAAACCAGCCAAAGCAGTAAAGCTGAGCATCTGTGTCTATGTGTCTGATTTTTAATGTTTATGCCACTAATCTGTATTCATTTCCATATCAGATATTCTAAACACAAATTACACATTTTCATTGTGCTCATTGCTTTTCCAGCATTTCCTATCTAGAGATTATGTAAGACTTTTTATTTAATAATGAAACATAGTATTAATAGTAATATATATACATACATACACAGTGTATGATAAATATGATAAATAGAATATACCTTACCCCCTCATGTATGGTTAAATGTGATACAAACAGATCTGTCCAAAATATGGTGATTTTGGACCTGATTCAGAGATTGAAAATAAGAGAGGAAAGTTACTCCTGGGCTAACCCATGTTGATTGCAGGGGGAGTCATATTTCATCTCCTGCAAACAGTATTAGAGATAAGAAGTGATGTTTACTATCCAAAGTCTAAATAACAATGTAAAAGTAAAGCTGGTCAGTATCTGTGTGTGCAATTCAAAGATATATCCCTGCATGCAAAGTATACAATTCATTTGACTCCCCCTGAAATCAACATGGTTTTGACCAGGTGTAACTTTCTTCTCTTAATTTCAAGCTCCTTTTTAACTATGAATCAGGTCCTTTGAGGGTAAGTCCTAGCATAAATTGTGGGAAAAGTTAAGGTAGCTTTATGGACACGTAAGTCAACTAAAATCCATCTGTCAGAGGGGAATGACTTGAAAGCGCACTAGCTCAGGCTCAAGATCAATACAAGGTTATATGTTGATTGTTCACTATCTTCATTCAATCAAAAATCTAAAATTGTATTATAGGATTGCCATCCATTTTCTTAATGTTTCCATTGTACACTTATGGATTCTTTTAAAAAATACTGAGAAATCAAACATGTGTTTACTAGAATTCAAAGTAGAAAATGCAGCAACATTAATGGGCAAAAACACCAATACCAAGAGGTAAAAGCCTTCTAACTCTTACGTGGCAACAGCAACAAAAAAAGCAAAAAGTCAACAGAAGGTTGTACAGTACCTGAAACAAGATTGGACGGAGTTGGAAATATCTGAAAAAATTTAACAATACCTTGACAAAAAACCGTACCAAATACACTCACTACATGTGTGGAAAATGCAAAGATTCAGTGTGTGCAGAATGTCTGAAATTATTTTATACTTCACAACATAACCGTAAATCTTTTTCCATTCTTCCTTTATATTTACTTTCTGCTAAGTAAGGATCTTACCTATGTGTGGAAACATGCAATCTGTAGTCTGTTCTGAGTACTGTTATTGAGTAAAGCCTATGCTATAAACTGAACATTAGAGTGAGCAGGATGAGAAGATTTCCTAATCACTAGGCCAGTACATCTATCCTAGCTGATGGTCTATTTATTTCAACTACAATTTTTGTTACTTGATCCAGTCAGTCCGCTTCACTTGTCTGTAGTCTTTGCTGCCATGGACCAACTTCTTCTACTATGATTCCTTTATAAATTGATGTTTGTGAATCTAGACCTGCTTTAATAATAAGAAGGTACTTACGGATGGCCAGTGCATAAGTGCCCTTTCTCTTGTTACTGCACATGTGTACAGGAGGCATTTCACATCGGGACACATCACAATAGATTTCTATGTGTAACAGCCTCGATGGCAGGTGGGTTGTGACTGCTTGCTGTGCATACCTGGTATACGCACAGTATGCAGGGGGGATCCATGCAAATCGTACAGTAAGGGCTTATCTAAGTCCTTAGGTGCAGTGCAGCATTATGCACCCACCCCATTTTATGTGGGGTAGGTGAATAACAGTTAAGGTAGGGGTTAGAACATCGAAGGGACGTGTGTGCGAGGGGGTGTACTACCCTTGCAGGCATGAAATATAGAACCACATGCACATAAGTTCATTCAGTACAAATGGACTTAAGAGCATGTAATTGTTATTAAATCTGGATTTGGTCAACTATCATTTCCTGATCTTCCACTTCTCTAACCAAACCAATCCCTGTCTTAACATCCATCCCCTCTGTCACCCAATGGTATTGTTCTCATCTCTAGGAAATAATCAGGATTACAACTTTTCTTTCACCTGATTCTACCAAAACACTTTACAACCCCGTACTGATCTATATCAACAGCCTCCTATATACTTAACAATCTATATTGAACCCTAATGCTAGATTGACCTATCTATCAGTCTTCTTCATCAGCCAACCCCTCCATTAGTTCCCTATATCCTATTGTATCCAAAATGATTATCCTTGCCTATAAACCTGATACTCCATTAGCTCTTGATAGCTTGATTGTTTTATATCCCCCATTCCTTCAACAATCTTTATTTTAACCTTTTGTAAATTGAAAATTAACTTGTTTTTATCCATGTCCTTGTAAAGCTTTATTATAAATAATAAATTATTTACCAGAAAATGTTAAATGTCAAAAAGAACGCAGAACCACAAATTATATGTCTCAGCTGTAGGACTGACAAAAAAAAGAAACACTGATTACTTTAGAAATGGAAAAAATATCTTCACGCCCATCGTTAATGCATATTTTAATGCCTAGTGGAGAATGGGAGTGCACAAAATAACAATTCAAAGAGATAGATGAACACACTTTGAAACAGAACACAGGGTGTGCTCCTGCAATATTCTTTCTCTAGCCTATAGAAACTATGACATTGTGATCTCCAAAGCAATGTTAGCATCACATTCCTATTCTCTGAGATGTATTCAAATACATCTTTGAAGAGAGTTTATGGTGATTGTGAAGCGTAACATTGATTACACTTCAAGGGGCACACAGAGCTGAGTGAATCCTTTCAAAGAGTTTTCTTTTTTTTTTCAAAGAACATATTTCATGCTTCTAGAGTTCTAAACTGTTCTCATTTTCATATTGCCCTTCACTCAACCATGCAGAAGATTTGTTTAATCTGACAAAAGTTATTTTAAGATTTGGGGAAAATGCTATATGCTGGTAAGTAAATTGTATATTTATCTACGGTGTTCATATATTCTTTATTGAAATGGCACCTTTTAATAAGTTTTCATACTGACACACATCTGTAGTTTTAATGTATCAGTTATTTAAATTTGGTAGAGGGCTGGTTAATTTTTAAATCAAAATTGCAAACAGTTACAGTACTAGAAATGAAAAGGGTTTCAATTGCGGTCGCGCTGTATCACTGCAGCCAGACTGTCAGACCAAAGAGGATCCTACATCCTCTAAAAAAGTGGGTATAAAAGGGAAAAATCAGTCTGGCAATTAGGCGCTGTGGAATAATTGAATATTTTACTATATAAAAAATGAAATGTAAAAACGGTGTGCAGCAAATTAAAAAGACAAGCACTAGTCCTTGAGAAGAGTCTTACGGTGTGTAGGAGCTTTAAATGCTGTTATTCGATGTTCTGAGTCTCTCCATAAATAGCATAGTAAAAAGTGAGAGAGAGAAACAATAAAGTATTAGCAAATTTATTAGAATAAAAAATATATATAACCTGGCTAATAAAAGGATAGTATTAGCCAGAACAATACACACAAAAAAATCCACCATCAGGAACACCAGTGTGTGCCCAAGTTGCAGAAGTTCAGGTGGTTTCATCAAAAGACAAAAGAGCCTGCGGTCCAGTAAAACCTAGTGTATAACTTATATTTATGACCTCTGACTCCAGTGGAACTTCAAGTACTTAATAAAGGGATTTTCATTAATACCAACCAATTCTTTTGATGACTTTCAATGGTAGAAAGAGCAGTACTGCGTAGCAAAATTATTGAAACTAAACAAGCTTTTTGATAATCACCCCATGGATGCCACAGCCCCCATGGATATAAACAACATGGAGCTTAGGGAAGACACCAAGGGCCTAAGAGACTAAGGGCCGGATTCTCACTTAATGAGAATGGGTATAGGGAAGTTTTATTGTGGTCAAAGTAGCCTCCCAACATTAGGGTTTAAATCCCCTGATTGATAACAATGGCTGACACTTGCATATTCTGTCTGTCAGAGATCCCTCTGGTCCCACTTAGCCTTAGTGGGCCAGTGTTTCACATTAGGGTGTAAATCCCCTGATTTATAACCCTGGTCGGCACTTGCATGCACAAGCTGCAGGAGATCCCTTCGGTCCCTGTTTTCTGTAACAGGCCAGTGTCTAAAAGGTCTAACTTGCTACTAAACAGAGCCGCCAACTCTGTGAGAATTGCAGACTAGAACATGGAGACTGGTGCCAAGCATAGGAGACAGGGAGACTGAATGGGAAACGCTAACGCGCATTTTGCTAAATGCTTTATCTAGGCAAAGCCCGGCACTTGTCTGACAACTCTTATATAAGTTTGGTGCAAGTTTAAAAGGCCAACCAGAAAATGTTTGGGTAGTTCTCCAATCCTGGGGCAGGATTGGGTACCGAAGGTATGAAGGAGGAGATAGACAGAAAAATTATAATCTTGGACTAATTAAAATATATTTATGAAAAATAGCAGCAGAATTTCATTTGGACATAATGGGGCTGATTCAGAGATGCGATTGCGAAAAGATCGCAAATATACGCACCTTAGGTAAGATCTTAGCAGGTTCCAGCCCACTGCATAAACAGACACTCCCCTTGCAAACTGCGGTGGGTCTTAAACTTAGACCACCATTGACTTGCCTTAACTATACGCTGTCATTTGGGATCTTAAGTGACGTGGTAGCGTTCATTTAAGATCCTAAGTGTCAGTCCTCGCCCACTTTCCCTCATTTCCCTGCCTCCCCCCGCCCATTTCCATGCAAATCCTTAAGATCTTAAAGATTCGCAGCACTTAAGATCTTAAGTGCTTGCGTGCGATTCAAACCTACGCTCTTAGCGAACTTACGCTCCTAACCGCTACGTAAACGGCGTTGCACTATTACTACGCATGCGCAGTTTTGCGAATTTTCTAGGATCTTAAATATACGCACCTAAGTGCCGTGGAAATCACATCTCTGAATCAGGCCCAATATGTACAAGGAAGATTGGTAAACAGAATGTTTACGATGGTACATGATATGTACAAGGAGGATCATAAAATGGGAAAAAGGATATGTGGTTAAAAAAAAAAAGAAAAAATTATGAAAAAACAAAGGTAACCAGATACATTTTTTGTGAGAATAGTGCATTTTACTGGAGAAGTATCATAAAATTAGACATAAGGAGCTCCTAAGTGGATTTGACAGGGTCAGGGAAAACTAGGTATGCAAAAGGGAATTAGGGTGTTTGTCCCTTTAAAACCTCATCAGGGTCACTTACACTTTCTGTGGAGAACAAGCATTATAACTTGTTGTTAACCCAACAGATCAGAATTTTGGGGTTCTGAGGAGAACCGAACCATGCCTCAATCCCTCCCACCAAATTCAGATCTGTGATCAAGCAAAACACAATTTTTACTTAAAATTTGGATCTTCCAAGCCTTGAGACACAGAGAGAAAGAGAGAGAGAGATAGGGCCTGATCCAGACCTACGCTGTTTTGCGTAGCGTATTATCGCCTAACGTATAAACGACGCTTAGCATGCCCATACTGTACAATTTAAATGGCTCCCCCCACCTACATTCCTTAACTCCAGCGTCCGTACTAACTTCGTACTATAAACACGCTCCATCGTATGAAAAAACGCAAACAATACGGACGTCAGAATCGCCGCTAAGAAAAGGTCTTTGGTACGGCTGGAAGTTGTCACTATGCACATGGGCAGTGCGTTTTTTCTGCCGTTTTTACGCTTACGATCAGCATTAGCTCGCATGCGAGCATAGGTCTGGATTAGGCCCATTATGTGTATGTGAGAGAGCAGGTGTGTGTGTGTAAGAGAAAGATAAAAAGAAGGGTGGGGAGTAATGTGTATGTGAAAGATATAGAGAGATAAGGGGGGCAGTTATTTGTGTGTGTAAGTGTGTGTGTATGTGTAAGAAGGGGGGGGCAGTTATGTGTATGTGAAAGATATAGAGAGAGAAGGGAGGCAGTTATTTGTGTGTGTAAGTGTGTGTGTATGTGTGAGAAGGGGGGGCAGTTATGTGTATGTGAAAGAGATTTAATTTCACATTATATGCAATTTAAAGCTGTATTTATGTGGGAAACAATCTATTTCTTATTTATTATATTATGTTTATCATTTAGGGGGGGGGGGCTGCGCACCAAAAATACTTTAGCCTAGGATGGCTGAGACCCTTAATGGGACCCTGCAAATAGGTACAAATATGTTTGGTCTCTTTTTATCTCCATTTTACTGTGTTAATGGCTCTTAGCACTTGTATGAGTGGCAGGTGGCACAGTGTGCGGAAATACTATGGGGGTTAACTATAGTACCTCTGCGCACTGGACCACCAATGTTGATGAAGTTATAATTTATCTAAGCAGACACTATTCTGCCACTCAAACAAGTGCTAAGTCATTAACCCCCATAAATACTTTAGCCTAGGGTGGCTGAGACCCTTAATTGGACCCTGCAAATAGGTACAAATATTTTTGGTCTCTTTTTATCTCCATTTTACTGTGTTAATGGCTCTTAGCACTTGTATGAGTGGCAGGTGGCACAGTGTGCGGAGATACTATGGGGGTTAACTATAGTACCTCTGCGCACTGGACCACCAATGTTGATGAAGTTATAATTTATCTAAGCAGACACTATTCTGCCACTCAAACAAGTGCTAAGTCATTAACCCTTAATATGCGAAAAAGTACAAGGAATATACTGGTTAATAGCAATTTTTATATTACTCACCCTGCAGCAAGTTCTAGTTACAGCTCTTCCTCTTTACTTATACAATTGTTTGTTTAAATTTTTTTTACAAACTACAGAATTTATATATTTTTACTGTAGAAGGGACCATCGATATTGTCCTTTCATATATTATATAACAATAGCAATACATGAGAATACATTTGACAGATGTCATAAAGTATGAGTGTGCGACACTAGAAAATATATGGTAGCATGTACAACCTCAATATGTAAGGTGGTCCATTTTGACTGGGAATGATTGGAAATGAATGTTATTCATGTTAGTAATGTTGTAATAGCAAAAATACATGAAAATTACATGAATTTATCAGTAATTCGCATTTTTACGAAAAAATTCAGATCCAAAACCAAAACGCTTGAGAGTTAATAGGGCAAAACCCAAACCAGAGATGAGTTGGTGCTCATCTCTAATTACAACAAACTTTTGCCATAAGGAGAGCAAATTGAATGTTGGCAAAGATAAGATAGTGCTGGTAGCAGCTGACAGTTGTGTCACCAATTACATCTTACACAGCATGCGGCCGCTGCCGCGTCTCTTTCCCGCTGCCCGGCTTACCTGCTTTGTTCAGCGCGTGCAGGGGAATCCCCAGCCGACGGTCTCCCTCGTTACAGCGTCCCTGGTTACCTGCTAGCGTGCTCTCTACTTCAGGCACATTGCTTTATGCCTAATGGGTGCTTACCTTGCGGGGAGGGCTCGGTAATCAGCAGCCTATCAGGGGTTTCCCCAGTAGTTAAAAGGGTTTCCCTGTCCTCAGTTTGTTATAGAGTCTGTTGGTCAGCCTGTGATCTGCCTTATTATTCATTTGCCTTTGCCTTGTGCTCTGTGCTTCTTTCTTGAGTGTCCCATTTATTACCTGCAGTTTTCCTTATCCAGTATTTCCCTTTGTGCTACCGCTCTTATTCTCTCTCCCTCCTTGGTGTCTCCCTCCATCTCCAACATCCCTATCCATTCCTGAGTGGGTGTATCCGTTCCCTCCGGGGAGTCCCTACTTCTTGTATGCCTGACGAATGTATGCCCCTATTTGTCTAGTTAGCCTAGTTCTGGTCCTGTCCGTTTTCCCCTGTACGTTAGTCTCATTCTTAGGTCTCCGTAGTCTGTCACCGGTCATCAGTCTCTTCTGATCCACCTATTACCCACTGTGGCTTTCCGTTTCCAACTATCACTGATCTATTCACTCCTACTGACATTCAGCTCCTCTCCTGAGTAACATCTCCAGGGGGTGTCCTTGACGGGCTCCTACCAGCTCCAGTCTATCCCCACCATCAGGGGCTCTAGCAAATACTCGGTCCGAAATCAGGTGGTGTCCTTTTGGGGAATTACTCGCTCTTTCTCTCCCACGCAAGTCACTCTGGTTCCTCCACAGGTAAAACCAGAGTACTGCAACAAATCTAACTTCTACTCATGGTCACCCCGGTCCATAGTCCTGGTAATCCCGGGGTACCGTAACATTACACAGCTCTCCTTTACATTATCTTGGGTTTTGCTACTTAAATTATTAAACTATCTTACTGTTTATTAAGAAATGGGTAGTTTATACTAGAATTAAATGTTGTTTGTTATATTTTACTGGGTTCTTCTCTCTCTCATGGATATAGCAGAGAATTCTCTGAACATAGGACATAATTCATACTTAAGAAAGAATTTATAAATGATCCTAAATTTACACACAGCAAAGATAAGTAAGAACTATCCACATATCCTAAAGAAAAATGCTAACCACACCCCTAGCTTCTTAGGAGATAAGAACGTTCTTTTCATGCGCATATTTAGGATCTTTAATATCCTCATGATTCACGGCTAAGCAAAGAAACACATTATTTGATTCACTTAGGAAGCAGATAGATTTTCTTAGGCTTTCTTTGTGTTATAATTTACAAAAGTATCCAAAAAATGTGTCAAAAATTGCAATATGCAAAATTATAGAAAAGTATTAAAATCATAAATACTTATTGATGAATTAAGAAAGAACCATTTACCTTTCAAAGCTGTTATAACATAAATATCAAAATAATAAATATCTACATAAATTAGACCTAAACAAAATTTGTATCTCAAGGTCTTACATAAACAATGCAAACATTATAAAAGTTAAATAAAAAAAACTGTTTAAAAAATATTTAAAACAAACAATGAAATTATGCACAAACTGCAAATAATTGTAAATAATGATTACCTTTCAAATTTAAAGTCAATCAAAATGGTGATATAACAACAGTTTTAAAATATAAGCCTTTAATTAGTTAAAACAAATTTAACACATGCATTCATTATAATCACACAGCAGCTGTGTATTGAACAAATAGAAAAGCATGAGGCTTTGCCTCTCTGTTAACCAAGCGGATGTTAACTTAAGAATGGTAGGGGACATTCTTATGTTTTTCCATGCGTATGTTACTCTGCACAAGCCTTTCTTAACTGTGAATCATTCTTAAGTCTCGAGGAATGCTCATACTGTACACTAGTAGACCGAATGCTGCTCATTTGCATTAAGATACTTGCCCCTCTAGCCACACATGTGGAAGTCAGAACATTTCCAAGCATGAATCATTCCCAGGGTTGCCGACTTTTACCAGCTTACCAAGCAAGCGATGCATACAGGAGGTTGGGCTTAATGACGCGATTTATGCAAATTGCGTTATTAAGCCCTGCCCCTGACAAACACTTACCCATTTTTAGTTGAAATAGGGATCGGTATTCCTGTCCCTAGCAATACTAGTATACTAGTGTTGCTAGGCAGGGGGGCAGGACTTGAGGCCATGGTTTCCATGAAACCACAGGTCTCAAGTCACATGTGGGAGATTTGTAGGCTTTCCCAGGGTACCGGGAGAACTGCCTGAATTTCGGGAGTCTCTCGGACGTTCCGGTAGAGTCAGCAAGTCCTAAGTAGCCGTTCTTATCTGTTAATCATTCTTACCTGGTTTCAGTGCGTTCTTAAATATACACACTTAAATCCTCTTCTTACTTAGTTGTGACTGAGGCTCATAGACATTAGTCCATCCTTTTGAGTTCTTTTACATTATACATACATGATCTATGCAATCATCATTACAGAAAACAGTCTGCATAGATGGTAATATCTAACAGCATTATTCCATGGTGAAATTAGCACAGGGTTAACATCAAAGCAATGAACAGCACATGAGATGAGGCATATTTAATTAGTCCCTGCCATGATATTCTGCATTGAGTGCAGTTATTTACCCCAATACTGATCCATTTTTAAAAATCCTCAAGTCACAAGTTTCCACTTTACAAAGGGACATTATATATCTTTTACATGTACATTGTTAAGAAAGAAACAGCAAGACAAATGAAGACAGGTGAATAAATACAATGACTGCTGAAATTGTAGAGTGGCACATTATAGAACAATGCCTACACGGCTTCTAAAACAACATTAGGACAAAATACAAAAAAAAAATGCAGGAACAATTGCATCTATTCAAAGAGAGAAATGAGAATTATATTATGTGGGATCCAATTATGGTTTTTTTTTTACACTGAAAACTGGTGTTAGGTCTTTTTTTTTGGGATCGATATCAAGTGCCTTTCTTCCCTCACTGTTGGTTGCTAAAACAAGCTAGACCTTAATCAGCTGTTCTTTCATACACTTGGACAAGAGGGAGTCGTGCTGTGTGAGCGACAGAGAGCCTATTTGCAGCTAGCATAGATTTTCTAATACAACATCAGGAAGATCTATGTAGTGCTCTCCATTATAAAACTATTGATCTGCTTTGGTGATCACTTCAGCGTCACTTAATATGACACCAGTACTGTGATATACAGATGTAGAACATGATGACACAACAGCAATCTTTCCCAGTAACATTTTCATAACATTTAATTGTTTATCTAAAGTAAGTTTCAAATATATTTTTGATACCAGCACAATAACAATTATAGTCATAAATTTTGTGTGTGTGTGTTTTATATACATATAAATTTATGTATACCTTTATATTTCATATATTTACTATGCATGCTCACAGTATTCGGTAATAGCATTATATTAAGTGTGCCTTGTACAACTAAAGTGTATGAAATCAAGTATCAAATATATGTCTAGTGTTAGTGTTCAGATCTAAAGATTACAGTATTTAATATAAACAAATATTTACATACAGGGTTTAACCAAATTGTATTAAATTCAAACTGTATTAACTGTTTTAAAACAGAGCATGTTAGTAATATATATTGCAATTGATGACAAGCTGGCCAGCCTACACCAAAGGTTTCTCTTTCAGTTCTACATTAAAAATAAATGTACATTACTATACTATAAATATTAATAGGACTCCTATGCTCTGTGTTTGGCATAATAGTATCACGTTACCAGGGCAGACGTCATTAGTTGTTTACTGCAAGCTCCCTTCTCTGCATCACTGCAGGACAATCACTTTTGTTTCCTTTTGCAGTCAAGGTTTAAGTTTTGATGGAGACCAAAGATTAGAAAGCATTTGAACTGTCCCAAGTGATAAACGCCTTCTGCTGACGATTCTCTGTTTCTTTGGTTCCCTGAGTGGTTACTAAGGGGTCGTAATATTTTACCAAATATTATATTATAAA
>WWET01002267.1:229279-249247 GCA_011038615.1 Limnodynastes dumerilii
AAATGAGGGTGGGGGGGCGTGCTAAGAGGCCATACGCTCCTGTGTGAGCGTATGGCCCCTTCCTTACGCCGGGCGAAGCTAGGGTGTTACGGTAAACCGGAATTACCTGATTCCAGGACCGGAGTGACCGTGAGGCAAGAGTGAACAGATAAGGATTTCGGCACACTGGAATTACCTGGGTCAAGGACCAGTGTGGTCGAAGGACAGCAGAGAAACAATAGCGAAGTCGACTTCCAGGGCACGGAGACTTTGCTACCAGGTGGTTTTCACCAGGGCCCCTGAAGGTGGGGATGGAATTGGCTGCGCCCCAGTAACAGGACGTGCCCTGTTGAATCAGACTTCCGGAAGGACGAAAGGGAAGCAGTAAACACCTGTAAGAGATAGAGGAAAAGATGGAGCAAGCGGGAAGCAGACCAGGTCGAAGGGACCGACCTGAAACGGACTACACAGAACACTGAACCTGGCACGGCGGACAAAAGATAAGTCACAGGACTGGACGAGACGTACTAGGGCTTGCATGCGGACACTCATACGGAACGGCCCCCGAAGGAGTGACAAGTACAAACACTCCAGGAACGGTTAGGTATGTAGGAAAGGTAGGCACAATAAGGAGGAAGAACCCGGGGAAAATAGACAATAGGAAATCAAGGCAAGGACTGAGCAAGGTAAGTGGTCAAACAACGGACAAATCACTAGGCAAGCACAAGGCAAGGCACTAGGCACACAGAAATAAAGCAGATCACAGAACTGACTGGCAGAACTATAACCGGCGCCTAGGAAGTGACAGAGAGGTTTTTAAATAATGTGAGCAGGTGAATGATTGGTGGAGAAGACTAACCTAGGGGATAAGGAGGAGGAGACAGTAACTCTTCAGCCAAGGCGAAGTACGCGACAGAGAGAGAGAGAGAGAGAGCTGCAGCATCACATAGCTGGTTGCGACGATGCTGTAGCTAAGGGAGCCATCGGCCAGGAAATGCCTGCAGAGCACGCCAGAGTGGGGAGCGTGGAGAAAGGTAAGAAACAGCTAGCCGTCTGTGTATAACAGCGGTGGCTGTAACGCAGGGACCAGGAGAGAAGGAAAGAAATCAGCTGACCGACTGCATGAAGAACAAATAGTTGTATCTGTTATGTCAAATTTTTAAAACACTAATTTGTAATATTGTGTTTTTATTTTGAGTCTTCAACAACATACAAAATAAAACTGCCATTTTTTTATAATTATTAAAAAATTACATTTAGTATTAGAATAAATATAAAAATTATTATAAATAGGGAGTGCGCATGAAACAAACTAAAATAATCCTAAATTATGTTAAAATGCCTCACGGTTACAATATTTCCTGCAGATACCCGCAACTTTGTTTCTATCTATATAAAATAGTGTGGTAGCAGCTGTGTTACTTTTGTGTTAGTGACACATGTGTCTGCCTTGAGGCATTTCCCAACTAAAAAACTGTTCAAAATACGCTTGCACCATGGTCAGGGCTGGAGCAAGGAAAAGTAGTAAGCGTTTGCAAACTGTCAATACGGATTTGCGCTAATCAGCTAGTAAACACCCCAAAAATGCATTACCATATTCCAACACGCCCCTTTTTGCATACAAATAAACATGGATTCGTAAGCTGGCGGAGACGGAAAAATTGCATCGCATGTGCCTGCTTTACGACTGTCAATACGATTCTTGCCCATGTGCAGTGCATCCCTCTAAATTTTGCACGGATACACGACTCTGAATCCGGCCCTCTGCCTGTGAAAAACTGCCTCACTGCTGTCCTGTGCATGGGGCCTCATGATGCAGGCTTCCAAGGCTTCCATGATGTGACGGCAGGGCATATGTGTGAGGGGATGTATGGAAAATCGTACAGTTAAGGCTATATGTACGATTCTCCATTACGCTCACTTTTTACATTTTACATAAAATCAAATGGAAACGTGTCAGGAAACATAAGATTCGTACATGCGAGGAAAGTGTATTGCTCTCACATGCACAGATTTCAGGATGACATGCATGTAACCATTTCATATGAATGAACATATGTGTGTGCGATCTTACTAAATTCAGGATCCATAATGTGCATAAGTGTATTACTCTGCACATGCATTTGGATTACTGGGGAAAAGTTATATATAGGAACATAACTGCAATGTATTTGGCTGTACAGAGTCTGTACACAACTTGTTAGACTTGGTTCAGATGCTGTTGCGTTCCCATTTCCTGCTTTTAGCAAGTGCAAGATGCTTTCAGCTTCCTATTCCAGACTGAATTATGACAAATGTATGGAAAAAAAATAAATCAACATTTATAGCATTTATGTACAGCTTATCTATGGCTATTTTTAATTAATAAACTATGCTAAAGATATTATTGTTTCATCTTAGCTATCTTGCTGCTTCTTATTAGCTATAATTCTGCAGATATTTATTCATCCGTACAAGATGTACCAAGCATTATGTGAGAATTGTTCAGTAACTGCTTTTAAAATTCATGGTATCTCTCTGTATTCTCTTCAGTGCCGATCATATAGTGAATTAAGGACTTTGATCTATATATGAAGTCTTTGTGAAAGTGCTATTATTAGTTCTAAAGAAAAAGTGGAATAACTTGAGACTTAAATGGAGACACACACAACTGGCACACTGGATTCCATCACAACCCAAGGTAGGATTAAATGGAATCAATTTTAGCTATTCAGTTTTGTGTGCTGTTATTACTGAAACAGTTGTGATTTTTATGAAAGGGTTTTTATAATTTCAAAGAAATTGCCCATGGTATGTCTCATTTATTCTTTTATTTGTAAGTTATTTGCTGACTTGCTTCCCAATAGTTCTACATGAATTATCTTTACATTTATGGAGATGTATCTAACTCAGCAGGGTAGAGAAATGTGGAATATAAATTAATGGTTTCCCTCAGTGAATATATATTCCTTCTACTGGTATACAACATATCTATACTGAGAAATTTAAGCATATAGTATTTTGTATTTACACAAATAAATACACTTTTAGAAGCAAATGCTCTAAATTGCTCTGTGGTAGAAAGTATGTTATATGTGAATTATGGTGCTGATTACAGAATTACGGGATGCAGTCGCCACTGAGAAAATGCTGTTTCCAAAATAGAGACAGTCGAAGGCAAATTTCTCTATTTCGAAAATAGATTTTATTAATGACTGGTAAGTATGCCAATCAACAAAATGTTTAATCCCAATGCAGACGGTTTTTGCTTTAAATAATTATATGGATTTCTTTAATGTGTTCTTTGATTATATAAAATTGTTATTTTTTATTTTAAACACTAAAATATAAATTGATAATGCGTGAGCAAAAAGGGTAACATGTAAGGCAAGGTGGGGTTTTAAGCTTGTTTAATGCCTGTCAGATGTGTGTCAAGTCTGACCCTACGGGTATTGTCCGGACCCTGCCTTCCAAGTTTTAAGCTTGTTTAATGCCTGTCAGATGTGTGTCAAGTCTGTAGAGCTATGTTTTAACTTTGTATAAGGGCCCTAAGCTGGTGCAGGATATCCTGAGGAAGTGTACAGGAATCTAGCTGTTGAACCATTTGCATTTGCATTGAATTGCCCAGATTCTCATTAGATTATAGTGGCTCACCTCTATACACAGGAACAGGGATGTGATTCCAGACAGATTAGCCACTTGAAATAATTTATTTTTTTCTTTTAGCTTTCTTCCATATTGCACATACGTAGTGCAAAAAAATCATGGTGCTTAGGCTTATAAAGAGATGTTAGCTGCGACTCTAAATGCCATCTGATAATGGTAATGGGTACATCTCCAATGACATTACATCTCCAACAGTCACAAACTTATGCCAAGCAAACTATTCGAAAATTGGGGAAGAGGCAGAAGTAGAATATGCTATGCCTTTGATTTCCATAAGAAAGTTTTAATAAATTTTAGAAATAACTTTATTCAGAGGGGGGATCAAAATTCTTCCAATATATATGACCTAGAACATATCTACAAGTTGAAGAGACTGAAGAAGGGAAAAAGTCAAACAAAGCTAATTCCAGGGAAGAAAATAACGCCATCTTGAGAACTTTATAAATCAGATCAAAGATATTTTGTCAGACAGGGCAAATACAGGGCACTCATAGAATACATGTGAAAAATGTTACCCAATAGATTGTAATTACACCAGCAGAATTTGGATTGGGAGGGCCAAATTTTGTGTAGTTTGGTTGGAGTAAAGTAAATTCTTTTCAACAATTTAATATGCATTTACTGTGCCTTAGATTTTATGTGCTCCTGAGGCTGAAAAGTTAGTTGATACCAGAAAGAAATTCCTTTTATTGCTGACCCAAACAGGAGTCTAGACCTTAGCAGTTCTGGAGGAGCCTTCAAGAAATCATGAGGTCTAACCATTCACAAAACCTATTGATTCACCTGAATATATTAAATATACTTGTAAAGGTCAGTAATGGGGAGATTATGCTTGTCCCTAATAGTAGCAAAAGGGACCAGAATATTGCCAGACAATGCTTTATTTCCCCAGGAACCTCAACCAACCACATAGAACTTCTGTCCACTGTAAGAATTAAAAAGGTGCAGACCTAAGCTATTATTAGATATGACTGCTGTGAAACCTTCCAAATAAAGAGCATGAGTAGTAAATATGTAAATTGAAGTGATAGATGATAGAGCACAGGTATAACTAAGCTTAACTGCTCTGGGAAGAATATGCAAGAAAGAGTTCAGCACTTAGCTAATGCAGGAGCAGGCAGGATGAAAGTCTGGTCCCAAGATGACATCACCTGTAAAATGGCACCATGTACAGGCAGTTTCTCACTTTGTTCCCCACTAGCCTGACCTACAGAAAATTCCAAGCTGGGCACAGCAGAATTCCAAGGTTGAGGCAGATGGATCTGTCCCTGAAGCACCATTGGTGTTAGCAGCCACCGCACCATCCACACTCACCCCTGAAGCCATGTGGTGAAGATGACCAGCCCTAATATCTTCAGCAGTACTGCTGTGCAAGTGGCCACAGAGAATTCCACTGATCCCTGAGACCAGGGCACCAGACAAAGTCCAGCAGGAGGCAAATGGAGATTGATAAGTATGTAGAAAAGTGTTAGTTCGGTGAGTTGTAAGCTCCATTAGAAGCTATGACAGTAGAACTCAGTGAAAGCATGTCTAGACAGAGAGAGCATCAAGCCACGTCCCTCATTACAGTTTTTTTTAAACTGCCTTCAAATGATGATGAAATAATAATAATTATGAAACTATTTAGCTAATAAGAAAAATAAACAAGAGCATTCAATTATTGTATTGCATATTAAAATGATCCAACTAAACATCTTAGTAAAATCTAAAGAAAATAAAGATTTTTGTGTTTCCTTCCACTCAGTGGATGCAATAAATACTGTTTGCTATTTTACATTACATATCTTTCTCTCTCTATCTATCTACAGCATAATCTCAGGAATATACAGAAATAAAAAAGCTTAGTACAATGCACATAAATGTATTTCTGACACAAGACCTTGTGATACATAAAGAGAAATAGTCATCCTTTGTGAAGCAAATCCAGTCATCTGTTATTTTTTTCCATATATTTCTTTTAGAAATGATTCCGAATTTTACCACGACATTAAAGCCACAGGAACATCTTGGTAGATTGATTTCCTGATGCTGGTAGATAAGTTCAGTGTAGGACTTAATTGCATTAGCATAATTTCACGAATGTAGCTTATATGATTATATTACCATTTTGTCATTTTTTTCCATCTCACATATTGATGCCAAGTAAAATGTCTATATTTTAAAGAAACATGGCTCAGGCATGATAATCACATTTTAAGTGTTAGTAGGTACAATGTGTTATTTGTGGAATAAATACAGATATCACAATATTGGTCTTCTGCACTTTACAGAGATGTATTGAATGCATTTTTTTTTACTTTCTACTTGTGTGTCTCCAGGGCTATTTTGACAATACTTTAACTTTTCAATTGATACAAATATAAAACATAAATTGATCTACTGTTGCAATTTAGGACAATTAAATGGTTAAATAAACGTATAATGAAATAACTGATAAAAGTTATTTGATAAGGTTCAGGCAGTTATTTTTGCTATAATCTCTGATCAATTTTGTAATAGTAGAAATATTCCAAATTAAATTTCTAAAAAACAGAGCGTAAAACACCCATATTTCGTGACTGCACAAACATGCGCAGCAGACTTTCAGCATGGTTCTGTATTCTTAACCTATGCAACAGCAAGGCGGGGTGTGTATGATGGGTATGCTAGGTGGAAGGAGGGATCTTTTTAAAGATTGCAACCTCCAAGACTAGTGTAACAGGTTTGAGATTCTCTTAATGCATTTTAAGAGTTCAGTGTTCAAATAAAAAAGTTTATTATTAAAATATTATATATATTAAAATATTATTACTAAAAGTTTATTATTTTATTATTATTTATTAAATTAGTGGGAGAGGTTGTAACAAATGTAAACAAACTATTGTTTGGGGCATTCTCATATTGGTTATTGTTATTACTTATATGTGCCATACAGAGTATTTAGCACATAACAGGATAAAGCAATACACATTAACAGTAAAGTAAACAAACTACACATCTACATAAATAGATTAAGTAGTTCTAAAAACTAGTGCAAGTTGTTCATGTACCCACAGTAGATAGATAGGGTCAACAAGATCTAGGGGCTGATCCAAAGTAACTTAAAAACAGTTGCAATCTAAAGGGTGCAAATTATTAATATTCTTTACCCAATACTTACTGAAAACTAATACTTATCAGCTTTAAGTTTAAACTATAATTCAGAGTTTAGCTAGTACATGCCACCTCTTAACTCATTTCACAGATTAAATTTGCTTTTCCCAGCAGTAGTCAGCGAGACATACATTTCCATTTGTTTTCTGATGCTATTTTAAATGCAAATTAATTGGAAAAGTTAAGTTGGTTTCCTGGGGCCAGATTTACTAAGCTGCGGGTTTGGAAAAGTGGAGATGTTGATCATAGCAACCAATCAGAGTTTAGCTGACATTCTCTAGTATGTAAAAAGAACGTGAGAGCTAGAATCTGATTGGTTGCTATAGGCAACATCTCCACTTTTCCAAACCCACAGCTTATTAAAACTGGCCCCTGGAGTCAGAACAAGGGGAGTGGTTGGTTAAAATGCTTACACTGATGTGTGCATACAGTAGGTATCCCCAATCATTTTGATTCATATTTATTGTATTTGTTATATGAGTGTTTTGTTAATGTTTAACATTGTAAAATAAGCAAATACAACGTTTTGGAGTTCTAATAGTGGTGTATATGTATATACTGTACTGAACTATTTGGGTATGAGCAAGGGCTTGCACCTATGCCTTTGACAACCCTCACATGGGTCTAGAAGTGCCTATTCCCTTTGCACCGCAGTGATATTTTCTGCCACATCTTTATATTAATACAGATTCTTCCCCACCACTACATCCATAAATCCACTTGTATATAATGGACCTGATCCAGAGTTTTCAGGCAGCAGATGCACAAATCTGCTGCCCACATTGCTTGTGTCCAGCAGAGCTGCCACTTTTGTAACTCTGCATAGAACATGCAAAAAAAAAAAAAAGAAAAAGGTGCATCCATTTGCAACATGTTATCACAGCAGCTCAGGGCTGGTGGAAGCGTAGGGGCAGCTCACTGGAGCTGAAAAAAAAAGTAAAAAAACAAAACAAAACTTTTTGGTTTTTAAATTAACCGTTTCCCACCGCAGTGCACCATAACGAATAAAATACAATGCCACATGTGACCCTTAAAAAATTTAATGCCAAAGAAAAAGGCCCATAATATGCCCAGAAAATGAAAATAAAAATACTTACATGGTCTGATGGGGGTCCAGTCTTGTAAGCTTTTAATCTGGGGGGGTGGGGGGCTCTTGGTAAAAAAAAAAACCTGAAGAGACTACGCAAACTATGTCCTGCACTGCAGGACATCTCGACGCTGATGACCCTTTGGGCACTGCCACAAATATTGAGAGAACGAGAATTTTATTCTAATTTAAATACTTGTGTAGGGATTTGTGTAAGCTAAAAAGAAGGGCCATTTACTGAATGAAAATACACTCTTTACACTTACACAAGCTTTGAGCTGGTGTAAATTTAAGTGAAAACACATGGAATCCGGCAAGCTAATTGCGCTTGCAGCAACACTACACCGTACCCTTTTTAATGTAAATATTGTGAAACTCACAATTGTGCTAGTGTATAGCACTCTGATGCGAACACAGTCAGTAGTTCGCACATCGGTTTCTTGCTGCACTACCATATAAAAAACACTCTGAAGTGCAGTTTTGGATCAGCTGTCATGTGCGGGAGGAGGATAGCACAATGCTAAGCTCTTTCCAGCTATTGGCAAGGTGATGTGGCATTTTGTACAATAAAATCATTTCTTAATTGTTCCAGCCACTATCTCTTGACTTGCACCACTGGTTGTGACCAAATGCGCAAAATTATGCTGCATCATTAACAGAATTTTCATCTCTCTTTCCTATATTTCCCAGGTAGCAAATATCAAAACATCTTTTATAATAGCAAGCTTTATAGCTATATATAAAAAGCACAGCTGAGCACTTATAGAAGCAACAAGGATTTGTTATTGCCTTTTGTTTGTGAATAGTGCATATAAAAAATTCATATAATTTCCATGTTTTATATATTGTCCAGTTCTTTAGAAACACAATTGGTAAAGTAAGTTAGCCTGTGAAGGAGAAGGGGATTAATCATCCATATGCTTCGATCCTACCATTATGATTCACTCTGGTAACAACATACTTTATTTAGCAGCGAGAACATATCTAACTTCATACATCTGCAAAGCCAACTCAATAAATGTGCCATCTGGAATCTTTGTGATCATTTCAGTGCATAATGTTTTTATTTTACTGGTTGTTTGTTATGTCAATGTGTTTGGTATTTGTTAGCCCTGTATATTTTTACAAGCAGAAATGTCAGTCTTTGCTTGCCAGTAACAAAATGCACTTAGCTACTCAGCTGCTGCACAAACACGTTTCAATTTTAACTTCAAAATAACATGAATTATTACTAAAGAAACAAATTATATGCGGCATAAGAAATCCTCAAAATGCTGGATATGTCTTCTGTGATAGATAAAGGAAAATGTTAACTCTAAAGCCCATATTGCCAAAAATAGATATTGTTAGTTGCAAGCATAATCTAAAACTACCCCAGATCTATAATATTTTAAAACATTACTATAGTACTAAAGTTGTCACTAAAAACACACCCACAATTCCACAAGACTATAGTAATTTTTTTCGGAAATTAATCCTATTAAAGTTAAAATAAAAGTATCTAACTATCAATCTTAATTTTTTGTATATCAATACAGTCTCATTTTTAGAATGTGTATGGAATAGCCAACAGACAATCCAGAATAAATTAGTTTGTTGAGCCTCCAGAGACCAGTCACCAGGCTATTTAAGCAATGTTAAGAATAGACAGGGACAGATTTACTAAGGGGCAAGTTAGGCAGAGATTATAAATAGCCATACATCGCCATGATTTTCTGTCGATTTGGGTTCCCAAACTGTTGGATTTACTAAGGACTTTGTGCCAGCGATTTATAATCAACAGTAATAGTGATGTATGGCAATTTTTGAAGGGTTAATTCGACACAATTTAGATAAAAATTGCAGTGATTTATCTTTTTAAATAGCTGCTGTCTATGCCCCTTAGTGTAAAAAAAAAAATAAAAAAATTAACCTATAGTAAAAAGTATAAAATAGCCCTTTTTAATGATTAACTCCATAGCGCAGCATGTTATGAGCTGCCATGTGTGGCAGGGTATGTTGTGACTTTTAGTACCATAACCGGCAGCATACTAAAGGTTAATTGCCACTGCACTTTGTATTATGTGGCCAAATAATGGAAAGAGTTAAAAAAAATTATTCTAACTACATGTAACAACAATATCACCAGCAAGGAGATCTTAAACACAGAACAGTCAATCAGAGCTCGAAAGGCAGGCAAACCTTCCAGCTCTGGTTGGCTTGAGTTCTGGCTATTAGTCCCCAGCTGAGACCTATTAATTACACAAACACCTGCAGTATAGACTGTGACTCTGCTATTTGAACAGCATCCTGGCTGCATAGCAACAGCCAGGATCTGCTGGTGCAGCCAGGGAAGAAAGAGGTCTTGTCACTGTGGCAGTGGCACATAACATTGTGCAGTATTTATGTTCTCTGTGCAAAAGAAAAGTATTTCTCCTGCAAAAAAAAGAAAAAAAGTAAATTCATTTGCAACTCTTGCATTACTAAGGTGTACACTAGAATATTTTTGCCCTTACTCTAAAAGTTTGGTTCAGCCACCTATTTATAAAGTAAGTGCATGGTACAGCACAGCCAATGTTTTTATTTTCTCAGTTGAATTACCTAAACTAATATTATATTCTTGATGGTTTAATTCATGGATGAAGGAGTTTCTTTTTTGTTTTCTCACAGGAGGATTTTTTCATTTTATTTAAACATATAAAATATAGTTAACTCATAAACCATAAATAACATTAGCTTTCAAAAATCTATGAATGTATGGCAGCATGTCTTTGCTGAGGGCAATTTAAGATCTCTGGTGTAATATTTGATCAAATTAAATAAAGCTTCTTGCTAAAAAGGTTTAGAAGTAACTGGTGTGCCAGCATTTAGACTTCATTTACTTAGCTTTTAAAACAGACAAGGTCGGCTGAATCTGATTGATCCAGCATCTTGCTAATGCCTAGCAAGACAAACACTTTAACAATCAGCCAGATTGCCATCATTCTTTTTCTAGCTCTTACCACAAATATTCCACTAGATGGCGTTCCCTGTCTGTTTCATATAGTCCTCCATTTGCATGAAGAAAACAACACACTGTCTATCTTTTTTTGCATATGAAAACTACTGCTGTTATGGAACTACTGTACGAGGATTAGTCTTATCTGTGGCATGCTGGGACCTGAAGTTCTGGGTAGTTATGGAACCAGTGGTTGCCTAAGTCTGTGCTAAAGAAATATTGAGGCGAATGAAAAAAGGAAGATTAAATAGCACAACTGTTAATATATATTTTAAATAAGATGGCTATTTTCCAGATACCTATAGCTGAGAAAATAAAGGAGTCTACTTATTCAATTTCAGGTTTGTAAAGTAGTCTATAGACAATTTTGCCATCAAAATTTAAAAACAGCAATGTTCTTGAAGGCAAAAGTTGTATGACCTTGTCTTAAGAACACTGAGTCCAGTCTAAAAATATGATTTTTATGCGACTGGATCCCTGAGTAAACATGCATTTGGAACTGCAAGGACATGCTCGTAATAGCCAGCCAGTGTGATTGAACTGATAACTACTCTCCTCACACAGTCGGACTTCCGATGCCCAAGACCTGCCTGAACTTTCTGAGTCTTATATGTGTAAAATGGAGACAGTGGAGAAATCTGTATCGGTACATTAGTAATATACATTGTAATACCAAGTGACATGCACTTGTGATCATGACCAATGCTAACTTTCAGAAGGTGTCAGAAGTGTCATTCCTTTTGTCTGAATATGTCCAATCCATCCCCATCAGAAAGTGATGGACGTGTCATACTTTTAAATCTGGATGGATGGCAACATGGGTAGCAAGTATATGATCCAAATGCTCTGATAAAAAAAAATAACAAAATATTTGCTGCAAATAAAATCACTGACAAATAGCAATTTTAACTTCTCGTAATTAAACTCTCAAAAGTGTGCAAGATACAGTTGTTTATGACATTATGAAAATAAATATATAGCCAAAAAATAATTTGGTGTAAATTTCCTACCACAATTAAAAAAAGTTCATTCTGGGTATATTATAGTGAAAATATAAAAATTTGTTTAAATTGTTGCACTTAACATATTAAAACACTTTTTTACAGAAATGTTTATCTTGCAATCATAAAATAAAATCAGCTACATTGGTATGGAGGAATGGTATCCTAAGTAGTGACATGTGAGGATTTTTGGGGTTATGGGAGGCTGTATAGAGCAGTGCTCCTCAACCAGTGTGCCGTGGCACACCAGAGTGCCAAGGGATGTTGCTAAGTGTGCCGCGGTGCAATGCCTCCAACAGAAGAAAAAGCACTGGAAGACCTTGCCTTAAGAAAATAAGTGGATACTGGAGAGGCTGCAGACACATGAAAGGGGAATACTGGAGAGCTGCAGGCACGCACATGATGGGGGCTACTGGGTAGGCAGCAGACACATGATGGGGGCTACTGGCTAACATAGTTAAATTAGTTATTTATATATATAGTAGCTGTGATGTTAAATTTATCAAATAAAAAATAATAATTAAATGGAATTTCTGTTTATGTACTTTGTAATTCCTACTTTTTTGTATATTTTGCTTTTGGTGTGCCGCAAAATCCTGGGAAGGGCTTAGGTGTGCCGAGGGTGAGAAAAGGTAGAGGAGCACTGGTATAGAGTTATCTAATACGTATATATAGAGTAATACGGAAAGCAATAATTCTATGATTGCCTAGTGCTTCTGCCTAGTGAACTGATTTCTGTTTGACCCACTTACCTGCCTTTGTACCTGCCTTAGTTACCTTGTGTATCCTGCCCTGGTTCTCACCCTCTTTTGTACTTACCTACCCCGCAGTACCTACCTGTCCCTTGAGTGCCTGTTCATGTTGCCTCTTCGGAGGTCCCGCTGTGTGCGTGTGTGTGCGCAAGCCCTAGTGCGTCTTGTCCAGTCTTGTGAACTTACTTCCGTCCTTCGTTCCGAGTTTAGTGTTGTTCGTAGTCTGTCGCAGTCCAGTCTCTTCTGGACCGGTTCTACTCCCTCTTACCTTACTACTCCCATTCCCTCAGTCTGGTATCCACTCCGGGTGTCCCTTTCTCTTCCTCGAGTCGGGTTCAACGGGGCCTGTCCAGGCTATCAGGCCGCAGCCAAATCCATCCCCACCATCAGGGGCTCTGGTGAAGACCCCCTGATAGTAGAGTCTCCGGGCTCCGGTAATTCACTCGGTCACTACCTCTTAATTCTCTGTGGCCGCCTTGGTTCTCGCCAAGGTAAACCCAGGGCGCCACTCCAGTCTACCATCTTCCCCACGACCACTCCGGTTCTCTGCCAGGTAAACCCGGAGTGTCGTAACATTATAACCGGCCAAATCATACAAAACCCGGTGGAACCCTCCATGGCTGAGGCCATTAATACTCTCATCGCCCAGGTATCCAACCTAGGACAGATGGTCCAGACTTTAACCACCAAGGTGAATGACCAAGAAAAATCATCTCGGAACTGCGAGCTTCAGCTGTAATTTCTCATGCTCCTGCCCCGGCCGTCGCAAGTGCAACCTCTGACATCAAGGTTAACCTCCCTGACAAATTCTCAGGAGATCCTAGCCAGTTCCATATTTTCAAAGAAAATTGCCGCCTATACTTCCGGCTTCGTCCCAGCGCCTCGGGTTCAGAGTGTCAACGAGTAGGCATGATCATCACTCTCCTCCAGGGTGACCCTCAAGCCTGGGCCTTCAGCTTACACCCCGAGGATCCAGCCCTCCAGACGGTTGATGCCTTCTTTGAAGCCCTAGGGTTGTTGTATGAGGACCCAGACCGCACGGCGACCGCTGAAACGAGGCTCCGTTCTCTGCGACAGGGCAGGAAGACTGCCGAAGTGTACTGCTCTGAATTCCGCCACTGGGCTAATGACTACCGCTGGAACGACCCAGCGATTCGCAGTCAATTTCGTGTTGGGCTTTCCGACCATGAGTCTGGCGATTAAAGTCGACCGGCGTCTGAAAGAACGTCGTCTAGAACAAGACTCTGCAGCCAGTTTTTCCATGGTTCATCTGCCGCAAGACTTTCAGTCTTCCAAAGAACCTATGCAGATTGGGTCTTACCGGCTATCTAAAGAAGAGAAAGCCCGCAGACGGACACTAGGATTGTGCCTCTACTGTGGAGGGAAAGTCCATAGGGCAGACTCTTGCCCAAAGAAATTACCACAGCCGTCGGGAAAAGAGTAACCCAGCCAGTTTACGAGGAGCTCCGGTTGGGTGTACATCTAGTCTTCTCAAGAAACTCACTCCTGATCCCAGCTCGACTGGTCCTTAGGGATCACGAAGAACAACTTTCCGCTTTTGTGGACAGTGGTGCGGCTGGGAATTTCCTGGACATAGAAGTGGTCCAATCACTGAAGATTCAGGTACAGAATCTGGATGCCCCGGTGTTCGCAGTGGGTCTTAATGGCCAACCACTATCTGAGGAACCCATTCTACTGAAGACAGAACCTATTTGATTGTCCATCGGTCTGTGCCATTCGGAAGAAATCGAATTCCTGGTAACACGCTGTGCTTCAGTTCGGCTGGTTCTGGGACACCCTTTGCTCCGACTCCATAATCCTTCAATTGATTGGTCACTGGGAGAGATTGTCCAGTAGAGTGAATCCTGCGAAAGGACATGTATTTCATATCCAGTCCGGGTAGGTCATATCGCTATAAAGAAGATTCCCTTGCAATATACGGAGTTTGCAGATGTCTTCTCCAAGCAAGCGGCCGAGGTACTGCCTCCTCACAGACACTATGATTGTGCTATTGAACTTATCCCAGGAGCCAAGCTACCCAAGGGTAGACTTTTTTCACTCTCTCGACCAGAATCAGCGGCCATGGACACTTACATCAAAGAAAATCTGATATGGGGGTTCATTCGCCCCTCCAAGTCTCCGGTAGGCGCTGTTTTTTTCTTTGTCGGGAAGAAAGACGGGCTTCATCCAGTCTTTTTCCATTTTGATGGCTCCTATATCTACTTTAACCAAGAAGAAGGCAGGTCCCAATAAGTGGCCGGAAAAGCTTTTGAATCCTTGAAGCACGTCTTTATCACAGCACCTATCCTCAGACACCCGAATCCGGAACTACCATTCATTATTGAAGTGGATGCATCTGATGTCGGGGCAGGGACGGCCCTATCTCAAAAGGATCCTCAGGAGTCCAAGTACTTTCCGTGTGCTTACTTCTCTAAGCAATTTTTATCTGCAGAAAAAAATTATGATGTGGGAAACCAAGAGTTGTTGGCCATTAAAATGGCTTTTGAGGAATGGAGGCACTGGTTGGAGGGATCTATTCACGTCATTACGGTTCTCACGGATCATAAAAACCTGGCCTACATTGAATCGGCTAAACGTCTGAATCCTCGCCAGGCCCGCTGGGCTCTTTTCTTTGCACGTTTCAATTTCATTATCACGTACAGGCCGGGCTCACAGAATCATCGAGCAGATGCGCTATCTTGGGCGTTTCTACCTCAACATGGTCCCTCCCTCCCGGACCGCATTATTGTAGGAGTGACTCAAGACCTTTGGTCAAGAATTGTGGCAGCTCAGGATCAAGTTCCGGCACAGACTCCCACTGGCCGACTCTTTATTCCAGAAGGATTCAGAAAACAAGTTCTGTTGGAAAATCATCCAAAACTGACGGTCATTTGGGAGTTCGGAAAACCATGAAGGCCTTAAACAGATCTGTATGGTGGCCATCTATGCTACAGGATACCCAAGAATTCATCCGCGCTTGTCCTCTTTGTGCCAGAAACAAGACACCCCGGTCTCCACCTTATAGACCACATCTACCATTACCCATTCCCAAACATCCATGGACTCATCTATCCATGGATTTTATCACAGAACCATGATTTACAGGCTTTTATTGATAGTGGGGCAGCGGGAAATTTCCTTCACATTGATTTAGCCTCATCTTTGGGTATTACCTTCAAGCCCCTAAATCCACCTATTTCTGCTTGTGGTCTTGGTGCTAAACCCCTAGTTGGTGGATTAATTACATTTATTTCGGACCCTGTAAATCTTAGAATTGGGGCCTGTCACTCCGAATTTATCCAGTTCTATCTTTTCTCCTGTGTGGCTGCACCTTTAGTGTTAGGACATCCTTGGTTAGTGAAACACAACCCTCATATTAATTGGGTGACTCGTGAAATTACCCGTTGGGGTCCTTCATGTTCTTCTTGTCTGGTCTTGCCGGTGCGGAATATTCAAACCCAATCATCCTTGATTCCATCTCACTATTTGGAATTTAGTGATGTTTTTTCCAAAAATAAAGCGGAAAAATTACCCCCTCATCGCACGTACGATTGCTACCTGGAGCTACCTGGAGCTACTTACCCTAAAAGTAAGTTATTTTCCCTCTCGCAACCTGAAAAAAAAAGCCATGGAAGAGTGCATCCAGGAAAACCTGCAAAAAGGTTTTATCAGGCCATCACGCTCCCCTTTAGGTGCGGGTTTTTTCTTTGTTAAAAAAAAAGATGGGTCTCTCCGCCCCTGTATTGATTTCAGAGGTTTAAACAAAATAACTGCAAAAAATCGTTACCCACTTCCATTAATTTCGGATCTGTTTGATTGTCTTAAGGGAGCTGTCTTTTTCTCTAAAATTGATTTGTGAGGGGCCTATAACCTCATCCACCTCGGGGCATTACGAATACCTTGTAATGCCTTTCGGTCCTTGTAACGCCCCAGCTGTATTCCAGGATTTGATTAATGACGCCCTACGGGACTTTCTTGGAATTTTTGTTATTGTTTACCTTGATGACATCTTAATTTTTTCCAGGTCACTGTCGGAACATCGTACTCATGTCTGTATGGTCCTATCTCGACTTCGTGAAAACCAGTTGTTTACAAAACCTGAAAAATGTGAGTTCGAAATTTCTAAAGTTCTATTTCTTGGTTACATTATTACCCCTGAGGGGTTTTCTATGGATCCTTCTAAGGTACAAGCTATCTTAGATTGGGCTCAGCCCTCGGATCTTCAAGCTATCCAGAGATTTTTAGGTTTTGCAAGCTACTATCGTAGATTCATTTTTCCTTTTTCTTTGTTAGTGTCTCCCATTTCCGATCTCACTAAAAAGAATGCTGACACGGTAAACTGGCCTCCGCAGGCAATAAAGGCATTTAAAGATCTCAAGGTAGCATTTTCCACCGCTCCCATTCTTAGGCACCCTAACCCAGATCTTCCCTTTATTGTTGAGGTTGATGCTTCAGATATTGGTGCTGGAGCAATTTTGTCCCAATGGGATGCTTCCGACCAAAGACTCCACCCATGTGCCTACATGTCTAAAAAATTATCTTCCTGTGAGAGAAATTATGATGTGGGTAATCGTGAACTGCTCGCTATCAAGCTTGCTTTTGAGGCATGGAGGCATTGGTTGGAGGGAGCTTCCCATCAAATTACTGTCCTAACAGATCACAAAATGTAACTTTTATTGAAACTGCGAAAAGGCTCAACCCTCGCCAAGCCCGATGGGCTCTTTTTTTTACTAGGTTTTCATTTGTAATTACCTATTGCCCAGGCTCTCAGAACAAACGGGCTCATGCCCTATCCAGGTCATTCGTGTCGGAAAGTCCTAATTCCCAGAGTTCTTTGCGTATCATTCCTCCCAGTACTATTTTTGCCGGGTTGACACAAGACCTACATTCCCAGTTGTTAAATTTACAAAGCACTGCCCCCAGCACTACCCCGCATGGTCGTTTGTTTGTTCCTCAAACTCTACACAAAGCCACTCTCATGGAAGCCCACACAGTTAAATCCGCAGGCCATTTTGGTATTAAAAAAAGTTACGATTTACTCTTCAGAATAGTTTGGTTGCCATCTTTATTACAAGATGTCAAGGAATTTGTCAGTTCCTGTGTCATTTGTGCCCAAAATAAATCTCCCAGGTCAGCTCCATTAGGGCCCTTTCAACCCCTAGAAATTCCTAAACATCCCTGGACCCATCTTTCGATGGATTTTATTACTGATCTTCCAAATTCCCAAGATTGTACCACCATTTGGGTAGTAGTTGATAGATTTAGTAAAATGGCCCATTTTGTGCCTCTTTAAGGACTTCCCAGTGCCCGGTCTTTGGCAGATCTATTTCTTGTCCACATTTTTCGTTTACATGGTTTGCCTTTGGATATAGTCTCTGATCGCGGGACCCAGTTCATTGCTAAATTTTGGAGAGCGTTCTGTAATCTGCATTAAATAAATGTGAGTTTATCCTCGGGTTACCATCCTCAGTCAAATGGCCAAACTAAGAGTGTTAATCAGGTTTTAGAGCAGTTCCTTAGATGTTATTCTGCTTTGTCTCAGAAAGATTGGGTATCAAACATATATTGGGCAGAATTCGCCTATAATAATTCGACACATTCAACTTCTAAAAAGTCTCTCCTTTTTTTTGTGTATATGGTTATCCCCCGCGAGCCAATTCGTTAGTTTCCCCACATACTGTCCGTCCTGAAGTTGTTCAATTTTCTTAACATTTACGGCGTATTTGGCAGAAAGTTCAGACTTCATTAAAAAAGACAGCCTTTAATTGTAAATCGAGTATCGATCAACATCGCTCAAAAATGGTGATTTAGAGATGCGACTGCGAAAAGATCGCAAATATACGCAACTAAGTTCAGATCTTAGCAGGTTACAGCCCACTGTTTAAATAATCACTCCCCTTGCAAACAGTGGCTGATCTTAAAGTTAGACCACCATTGAGCAACCCTAACTCTGCGCTGTCATTTGAGATCTTAGGGGAAGTAGTTGCGGTTATTTGAGATCCTAAGTGTCTGCCCGCGCCCACTTTCCCTCATCTCCCTGCCTCCCCCCGCCCATTTCCATGCAAATCCTTCAGATCTTAAACTTCCGCAGCACTTAAGATCTTAAGTGCTTGCGATCGATTCACAGGTCCGCGCTTAGCGAATTTAAGATCCTAACCTCTACGTAGACGGCGTTGCACTATTACTACGCATGCGCATTGATGCAAATTTTCTAAGATCCTAAATATACGCACCTAAGTAGCGATAAAATCGCATCTCTGAATCAGGCCCAATGTCCTTAACTGGAGATACATAGCAGTCACGTAGAGAAAACAGCAGGAGTTTTAGGTAATTTGTTCAGTGAATATGGGAGATATCTGAAGTAATCAGAGGAGAGTACAGTTTAGAGGCTTCAGCACACTCTGTTATTCAGTTGCCAGCTTCACACAGGATAGAGTGAAATTTGGTTTGTGGGATAGGTAGCAAAAGACAACAGGCACTGCTGGAGGGGCTAGTCAGCCCAGAGCCTCTTATAGCATGAATATGAGTGGCCTGCTATTAAAAGAGCCTGTCCAAAATGAGCTGAGGGCCATCTGGGGTACACCAGGACCTTCAGATTGGGCTATTCAGGGACCCTGTGTATGGCACCAGGTAAGCTGTACCACGTGGTAAGTGTAATGGCCGCCGCGACCCGCGTCTGAGAAGGCGTCCCCCCCCCCCTGCAGTCCAAGCGCCTCTGTCGTCAAACCTGCGCCGGGTAAGTATGCCGATCCAGCGCTCGTCTCCGCGGTCCCGACTGCCGGTAATGAGGAGCCAATACAGGAGGGTAGTGAAGGTTCGGAGGCTGTGGGGGAAGGCCTCACCTTCGCCGCGGCCAGGAGGTAGTGATCTCTGCCCGCTGCAAACAGGTATGTGGCCTGAGGGACGCTGAGAAGCTGGGTATTAGGTGCAGCCGGTCACAGGGGCAAAAAGAAGCCACTGGAAGTGGATTAGGCCGTCTAATGGAGGAGCTCCGTCTCTTTGCTGCTAGTCTCCTCGGCTGCCAGGCCACGCCCCTCTGCCAGGCCACGCCCCAAGTTGCCCTAGTTTCAACAGGATACTTATCCCAATTTAGACTTTGAAAATTGTGTCTATAACTACTTCCAATTAAAACTAAACAACATTTGCATAAATTTAAAAACTTATAAATTAGACAGTTCGTGTATCTTTTCAAACTCAGGATGAAAAACAAATGACTCCCTACCAAAGGATGTTTTGGGCACATGGAAAAGGCTATAGATTGCATATATGCGGTCTCAAAGACCGCATATACGCAATCTATATAACAAATTGATATGTGGATTACAGAAAATAGTTACTATACATGCGTAGTAGCTATTAACGGTAAATTAAGGACGTATGTGCAATACGTCCGGG
>WWET01002268.1:0-28220 GCA_011038615.1 Limnodynastes dumerilii
GCTTCAGTATTTTCTGTTACTTATAACAGGTGGAGTTTGATTGATTAAAAAGTATTATGTTTTTCATATGATTTTATTAAATTATGGGGAAAGTATTTTAGTAACTTCCAGATGTCATTACAAAGAACAAGGGGCTGATTGAGATTTGCTATTACATCTTTTTTTAGGTGGATGTGTAGACCTGAGCAATACCATGTTGCACTGCAAGGGGAGGAAGTTTATACTGTAACGCAGAATTAGAATTTAGATGTGACATTTTTTAGCTCAACTCTGTTTCAAGGATTAAACATAAAGCTATGCAGTATTTGAGCTCAGTGTGCAAGAGTAATGTATTTTCCCTGCATGTTAAAGATTTAAGTTTAATGAGCACCCCGCACTTTGTAAAAAAGTTTAGCCGAGCTGTACACTTACACCTGTTTTACCCTTACTCCCAAACTCTGAATCAGCCCCAATATATATAAACATCCACATGGATTTTGCAATACATAAGCAGGCCCCTTATCAACTAACAACATTAATCCCCTGAGAGCAATCCCAGGAGCCTGTGAATGGTTCCTGAATTCCATTATGCGGATCTCCTGGTGTACAGTCTGCATTTCCGGACGCTAGGAGATCTGGAGGGTTTCTTTTATAGGGTGTGGGTCCCCGCTTCGAACGGCCCTATTTCAATAGGGCCGCTCTCTCCCAGCCAGTTTGGAACTGGCTGGGATATCAATGGCTTATGCCTTGATAAGACATAGCAATCGATCCCTGGAGCACGTAACACGGTGGTCCGATAGATAAGTGAAAATAAAACTATCCTTTCTCTAATTCTAACCCTAACCCTCCCCTTCCATTACCCTTACCCGCAGCATGACTCTAACTCTAACCTTCCCTTCTCCCTAGCCTGACCCTAACTCTCCCTTTTATGGCTCTAAACCCTAACCCTCCCTTCCTAAGAGCCTAACCCTAACCCCCCTTCCCCAACACTAAAAGTCTCTGGAGAGATTACTCACCTACCCGGAGCTGTCAGCAGCGGCGGGTCTGCCGCGAAAATGATTGGCAGAGTATGCCTATCGGCATACTCGGCCATTCATAGAATATATATATAAAACGGCTGCCATTCGAAATAGAGAGCTTAGTAAATCTGGCCCTCGGAAACAGGATCCAATATTTGCTCAGCTACACAGGTGGCTGAATTAGTAATGTTTGTTTCACTGGATCATATGGATGGACAATACACAGATGGAAACAGCTGCAAACCATGTATAAAGCAATGTGTGATAGAATGTTTTTGTTTTGGTTTGAAGACATGTAAAGTGACACTGGCTGCTGCTTTTATGGTGCGGCTGTCTCTGTGGCCCCATATGTATGAGAAGCATAATGCTTGGGTCTCAACACAGTGGTGCTTAATGCAATCTATGATTCCAGGATTTAGTACAGGACTGAGTAAGATGTAATATAAGCAGGGTTCCTAATCACTGTAACGTGTGTTGTATGTGACTTTCCAGTGCTAAAATGCTGACAGGGTTAACTGATCAGCACTCTTCTAGTGGAGAAAGCAGAGGAGGATGCAGGGACAGAGCGGAGGAGAGAGAGAGAGACCGGTGGTAGGAGTGGGGACAGCATAGGAGAAACCGGAGCAAGAAAGAGCAGGGACAAAGCGGAGGAAAGAGCAGGGACAAAGCAATGGAGAGAGAGTGAGCGAGCAGTGTAAAGAGTGGGGACAGAGCAGAGGAGAGAGAGAAAGAGCGATGGAAGGAGTGGGGACAGAGCAGAGGAGAGAGAGAGAGACCGGTGGTAGGAGTGGGGACAGCAGAGGAGAGAGAGAGAGAGAGAGTAGCAGGCACAGATCCCAGGGAACAGAGTCTATAACTGGCACCTGCCGGGAGAGCAGTGGGTGGGGACACCAGAGGAGAGAGAAAGAGAGAGAGAGCGGTGGTAGGAGTTGGGACAGCAGAGGAGAGAGAAAGAGAGAGAGAGCAGTGGTAGGAGTGGGGACACCAGAGGAGAGAGAAAGAGAGAGAGAGCGGTGGTAGGAGTTGGGACAGCAGAGGAGAGAGAAAGAGAGAGAGAGCAGTGGTAGGAGTGGGGACACCAGAGGAGAGAGAAAGAGAGAGATAGCGGTGGTAGGAGTTGGGACAGCAGAGGAGAGAGAGAGAGAGAGCGGTGGTAGGAGTGGGGACAGCAGAGGAGAAAGAGAGAGAGAGCAGTGGTAGGAGTGGGGACAGCAGAGGAGAAAGAGAAAGAGAGAGAGCGGTGGTAGGAGTGGGGACAGAGCAGAGGAAAGAGAGAGAAAGCGGGGATAGGAGTGGGGTCAGAGGAAAGAGAGAGCAAGGATAGGACTGGGGACTGAGGGAAGGAGAAAAAGAGCAGGAATAGGAGTGGGGCCAGAGCAGAGGGAAGGAAAGAGAGCGGGGATAGGAGTGGGGACAGAGCAGAGGAGAGAGAGAGCGATGGAAGGAGTGGGGACAGAGCAGAGGAGAGAGAGAGTGGTGGTAGGAGTGTGGACAGAGCAGAGGAGAGAGAGAGCGGTGGTAGGAGTGGGGACAGAGCAGAGGAGAGAGAGAGAGCGGTGGGAGGAGGGGGGACAGAGCAGAGGAGAGAGAGAGCGATGGAAGGAGTGGGGACAGAGCAGAGGAGAGAGAGAGTGGTGGTAGGAGTGGGGACAGAGCAGAGGAGAGAGAGAGCGGTGGTAGGAGAGGGAACAGAGCAGAGGAGAGAGAGTGGTGGTTGGAGTGGGGACAGAGCAGAGGACAGAGCGGTGGTAGTAGAGGGGACAGAGCAGAGGAGAGAGAAAGCGATAATAGTAGAGGGGACAGAGCAGAGGAGAGAGAGAGAGAGAGCGGTGGTAATAGAGGGGACAGAGCAGAGGAGAGATTGTACGGGAACAGAAGTTAGGACAAGGTAAAAAATGTATTATTGCTTATGTTTTCAGCAGTGATGCTGCTGCCATTGTGGTGTCTACTTTATCAATGTCAAATGTGTTACTGTCTCTGCAGCACCAGAAGGTCAACTCACAACACCAGACAGAGAAAACGATACAAGTCTCCGCACAGATGACCATGACACTTGTATGATCCAATCATGTCTGTTCTTGTAATTGTTTTACAAACAAACCAACTCCCATACAAGCATCGGACACATGTAGGAGCCGCTGTATCGGTTTACATGCACCAGGAGGTAAGAGGAGAGCCTTAATGACAGGTCTGCTCATTATGTGGCTACTACGCTGGTGTCACCTGATTAATAAAAAGAGGACATTCACTCCCCTGCCGACATACTGATCTCTGCTTCTCCCGCATCCACAGCGTGTCCTGTGTCATCCTCTATTGTTTCTGGCCCTGGGCTCGTTATCTCTTCATACATCTTGGCTTCCGCAGCGTCTTCAATGTCACCTGGATATAGTCACCATAGAGACATCATTAGCAGACTTAGGACATAACACAGTTGTCAGATGCAAGCAAGATGACAAACGGAATTTAACTATAGAAAAGCCACTTGTTATCATTATATTGGTTTGGACTGTTATGGACTGTTATGGTGATTATATATATATATACACACAAATACAGAAAAGACACCCAGAGCACTCTTGCAATTCACCAGCAATGAATCACAGTTTTCTATCTTTAAAATAAAAGTCAGAGAATCAGTTATATACATCTGCAGATATATGATAAGCCACCAGCCACTTACATTATACATTATACAGATATATGATAAGCCACCAGCCTCTTACAAAGTTTCTCTGTTTTGGTCCGAACTCTAAAACTGTTAGAGTCCCAACTTTGGATCATATATCATGTATTTTTAAATTGAGAGCTCAACCCCGGCAGAGGACCCAAGTCTCCAAAACAGCCACCCTGAAACAGCGCCCCCTGTCAGCTGCTATCCCAGACACGCTTTAAAACAAACACACAAAGTAGAGGTTGCCCAGATCAATGCTGGGGTGTGGGAGTGGGTCCCCGCTAAGAACGACCCTATTTTGATAGGACCGTTCTCTCCCAGCAGTTTCGAACTGGCTGGGATATCGATTGCTTTTATCTCGATGAGTCATAACAATTGATTCACGAAACACCGAACACGGTCCTCCAAAAGGTAAGGCTGAAAACTACCCCAACCCTTACCCTAATTCTAACCCTAACCCTCCCCTTCCATTGCCCTAACTCTAACCCTCCTTTCCCCACAGCCTGACCCTAACCCTCCCTTCCCCGCAGCCTGACCCTAACCCTCCCTTCTCACTAGCCTGACCCTAACCCTCCCTTCCCCGCAGCCTGATACTAACCCTCCCTTCTCCCTTGCCTTACCCTAACCCTCCCTTCTCTATAGCCTAACCCTAAGACCCTATCCCCGCAGCCTCACCCTAAACCTCCTCTTCTATACCCCCACTTCCTACCACTAAAAGTCCTCGGAGAGGTTACTCACCTCCCTGGAGCTGTCATCGGCGGCTCCCGCGGTTCTGTGGCAAAATCAATGGCTGAGTATACCGATCGGCACACTCACCCTTACATAAAAAAATTGATAAAACGGGCCCCTTTTCCAAATAGAAACAACCAAAAAGAAACTTTCAGCTGTCTCTATTTCTGAAAGGAGCCTTCGTTGTGGGGACTGTGTATTTTCTGTATCTGTGTAAATTCCCCTTACCTTGCAGCACCTGCTCTGTATTAACTTATGAATTGATTTGAGCAACCCCCATATTTAGTGTGTGTGTGTGTGTATATATATATATAGTCTTTTGCTATGGGGAAAATCAGTGAGGGGGTCGCAGATGGTTTCCTATTTATCAAAGTGGATAAAGGAAGTAAGGAGAAGGTAGCGGTACCCGGGCATCTGGGGGAGTACTGATGTATGTGTGTGTGTGTGTGTGTGTGTGTGTGTGTATATATATAGTCTTTTGCTATGGGGAAAATCAGTGAGGGGGTAGCAGATGGTTTCCTATTTATCAAAGTGGATAAAGGAAGTAAGGAGAAGGTAGCGGTACCCAGGCACCTGGGGGAGTACTGATGTATAATGAGGTTCACTTAAGGTAAATGCTGAGGGAATAGGCTGTAGTAATGCATTGTATTGTATACATTAGATACATTACTAAAGATGGAGGCTGCAGGGTTTGAGCCTGAAGGGACACTTCACTCTGGGACCAAGCTACTATCCTACTGTTAAGATCCATCATAACATATCATACTATATACTGACTACAGTAATCCTTTATCCATATCCCCTATAGATCACAGTACTGAGTGCCATATCCCTCCCACTGGACCAGATCCAATCGTAACAGGGCTTCCCCTCCCCCTCATTTAGATGCCTATCCCCACCTGTATGGCAGGTATACGGCATTCGTAAATGAAGGGTCGGACCCTTCATCATATTTACAGACGTAGGTAACTTAGTTACGTACCTCTGTAGGTACACTAGCGGACCATCTTGCGTGCGTACATGCGCAGATGTTCAGAGACAGGGGGCTTACGCAAATGACTTGCATACGTCCAGACAGAGCAGAGGAGAGAGAGCGGGGACAGGAGTGGGGACTAAGTTCTGGATCCGGCCCATTATCTTTTCGCTAATACTCCAAAAGCACCGCCAAATTAAACAGGGCTCTTTCTCCATAGAGTAGGCCTGATCAACAGGTATCAGCTATGTTTGTGGCTGTGGAGTCAAAGCATGCTGGGACTCGTAGTTTCACAACACCTGGAGAGCCACTGGTTGGCCAAGCCTGTCATAAAATAATGGGGATGCAGTCCTGATGTAGGAATAGGGGTAGAAAATCTTAGCGATCTTTGCCGTTGCAACTTTAGCAAGTTTAAACAAATTTTGATTGAATTATAAAATGCATATCTATATAGTAGATTTTTCAAACATTTATTTTTCTCTACAAAGAAAAGTAGAGAAATTGCCCATAGCGACCCATCAGATTCTAGCTATCATATTGTGGAATGTACTTTGTATATTGTAGCTAGAATCTGATTGCTTGTAATGGGCAACATCTCTAAGTTTCTCTTAAAAAAAGATGTTTGATAGGTCTCTTGCGTGAAATGCATCACTTAACACATTCTACTAACAAATTCGCTGACCTTCCACCGCCAAGTCGTCCTGGCCAGTAGTCATGGGCTCTTCTGAAGCAGGGGCCGAGGGTTCTGTTCCATCGCATTCTGTGGCTTCCACCTCCTCGGCCTGCTCATCTGCCGCTGGAGGCTCGTCTGAGGTTGGCTCATTTTCTGTCAATGGGACGAGTTTTGTCTGATCTGGAATAGTTTCGATGTCATCTATGATGTCATCGCTCCCCTCCAGTGATGCTGGAAACACAATCATGGTTCAGTAAACATAGTTACAGATTTATTTTGAACGTTATTTACAAACCATTAGGGCAGCATGGTGGCTCAAGTGGTTAGCACTATAATGCTGAGGTCATGAGTTCAATTCTTGGACAAAACCTCAAACAATATTGTATAATAATAATTAAAACAAAATCATGTACAAAGCTAGTAGTGTTCTGTTCGCTAAGCACTAGTCTAGTGAACGTTATACACCTGCACACGTGTTCATGCTACACAGTAAGAACACACTGAGACCCATCAAGCCTCAGGAGGAATGACCATCTCCAATCATTCAAGACTTCTGATATAAGGGGCCTGATCCAGACCTACGCTCATGTGCGTAGCATATTTACACCGCAAACCTGTGATGCAAACCTATGATTGGTCGTACTTAGTTTTGCTTTCTTACGCCCAGCAATCCCTACCCTAACTTTTCTGTTCGTAACCGCGGGCGTCCGTAAGCTGCTTGTATAGTTACGACGCTTAGCACGTCCATACTGTACAATTAAAATGCCTCATTGCGCCTAATTACGGATTTCGTATGGCCGGCCCGCCCCTCGAGCGTTGTTACGAAGCTGTTATGATCATGGCCCGTACTCTCAGATTTTCTGAGCGTAACCTCTGCCCCGTAAGTACAAATACCCGTTTTTACGCTTACACCCGTCGTAAAAACGCACACGAGCGTAGGTCTGGAGCGGGCCCAAGGTTGTTAAATATTTTGGGCCGGATTCACAGATACGATTTTGTTACTTTTCCTATGCGTATTTTTAGGAGCGGAGTAACTGCGCATGTGTAGTAAGTTCTGTGTAGTAAGATTTAGGCCTGGAGGTCCATTAGGCACGGATTTCTAAATCGTGCTTTGTGACATACGTACGGAGGGGCGTGGTTTTCTTCCGTACGTGCAAAGTAACGTGAAAGTGGGTGGGGGAGGCATTTAATGTATGCATGTACCTAAGCAACTTAGGCGGTAGAGTTAAGGGTGCTCTATGGAGGGGTAAGTCACCAAAAATCCGTCCGTGCGAGGGGAGTGTCGTGGATGTTGCCTTGCAATGTACATGCGTATATTTGCGTCCTTATTTCACATGTATCTGTGAATCCGGTCCTTTATTAGGATGTATAAAATGATCGTTATGTTATTGGTAAAGGGCCATGCACAGTCTGCAGTGCAAATACGCTGTAACAAAACATAATAACTGTCTCAATACAAAGGGATGTGCTCTGTCGCGCCAATGTCCTCATTTTCAACCCATGAACACAATGACACAAAATGCTGGCAGCGTTCACTGACCAGCTGTCTGTGATGTTGTTACCGCAACTAATGTCTGATAATGTTGTGATGTGGCCTGTTTGTTGCTAACCCTGGACTGGATTCACACATGTGTGATCCAGAGGTGCGGATGCACATGTATCAGCACCTAATTCCCTGCTCCCCGCTCCCTGTTTTCAAGAGGTTGCAGTCTTCGCTACAATGGGCTGCTTTCAGAAATAGAGACGGCCGACAGCTCCTTTTCTGTCTCTATTTCGAATAGGGAGCATTTTCAGAATTTTTTTTAATGAATGGGTGAGTGTGCCAATCGGCAATACTTGCACATTCATTGTGTAGTTTCACGATAACTGGAGAGACACAGATTTTACTTTTCTATAAAGATACTGATGCTGCCGTTGTTAATTAGAAATCGTTTACCTGCAACACTAGATATACTCATGGGTGGAGTTATTCACAGGACACACCCCTTTGGTAGTTCAGGACACACCCCTTTGGTGCAGCACCTTAATAGTGCTATCACAATCTCCCTGATATTCATTTGCAAAAGTGGGCTGTTATGGACCTCGTAACAATTGCTCACTTATGCACGCAAGGTGTGTAAGTGGCTGAACTGGAGAACACATAAGCCCTCCAGATATTATGTTAGTTTTAACTAACGTAACAACCATCGTACGGAACTTGGCAGCATGAAAATTGTACAGTGTGGGTGTCACCACCCACACACAAGTGGATCAAAGGTCGGACGGAAGTATCACTTAAGGCTGCCCTAATGAGACAGGGGAGTGACAGGAGGAGTTTACCCCCCCTCTCTCGTGCGGACGGACAGACCCCTGCATGTACGGAAAGCGTGTGGGGGTCTGTATCCGGTCCTATTTGCATAATCACATATCAATTATGTTTCAGATATGTTAATTATGTTTTAGAGCAGTGGTTCCCAAACTTTCTCAGTGCGAGGCACCCTTAGGGTCTCCATATTTTTTTTTCAAGGCACCCCTAAGACAAAAATAGAACAGAATACAATAGGAAATAGAAACATTCCAAGGCACCCCGGTGAGAGCGTCGCGGTACCCCAGGGAGCCGCGGCGCACAGTTTGGGAACCACTGTTTTAGATGCTTCAAATCTCCGATCTGTGATTGGTCAGTGCACATCATATATACCTGAATTAGACACACCTGTATACTTACCTTCCTAATGCAGATTATAGTGAAATACGTGTCTGCCCCAAGTAATGTGAGGTATATTACCTTCATTCAGACAGTTTAGGATAAGATACAAGCCCAGAATGAGTGCATACAAGAGTCAGGTTATTAGTCAACGTGATATGGCAGCTGTCAGAATATAGATCAGGGACAGTTATATGCAGCTTAATGCCGCTTTTCAATTGAAGTACTTACTCATGTTATAGTAACTCATTTCAAGCACTTACTTAAGCCTGGATCCAGCAAAAGTGCAAACATTGTGAACATTGCCCCAGATCCAGAACTACGCGTCTGTGCAAATTTAAGCCTGGCGGACACGTAAAATCGCGATTTTGTATGTAGTGCGCATGCGCACGACAGAGGATATGCTACGTAACGTAACTCTGAGCGTATGGGCCATTCACGTATTAGTTGCGTCGTATCGTACGTGTGGGCGTATATTCGTACGTGTGGGCGTGGCAATTTTACGGGAGACAAAAGTACGTCTAAATTACGCAATGTAGGCGGGGGTTTTCATTTAAAGTGTACAGTATGGGCGTGCTTAGCTGCGTGAGTCCGTGTTGCCCATTCGTACGTGTGCGGACGATAGGGATTACGCGGCCAAAAGTTAAGGCAGGGTTTAAAAAGTGGAAATCGGTCAAAGTGCGTACATCCAAGGGGTGTGCATAAAAGGAGTTCTGGATCTACACCATTATCTGTAATGTAGATTTGTGCAATGTGCCGTTCTGGGTTAATTTAGTCAACAGCCAATTAACAGCCTGTTTTTTGCAAGTGGGAGCAAACTCACATATAAGGACTAGTCTAGGAATCGAACTCATGACCTTAGTGCTGTAAGCCACAAATGCTACTGTATGGGCGTGCTTAGCTGCGTTAGTTCGTGTTGCCCATCCGTACGTGTGCGGACGATAGGGATTAGGTGGCCAAAAGTTAAGGCAGGGTTTAAAAAGTGGAAATCGGTCAAAGTACGTACATCCAAGGGGTGTGCATAGAAGGAGTTCTGGATCTACACCATTATCTGTAATGTAGATTTGTGCGATGTGCCGTTCTGGGTTAATTTAGTCAGCAGCCAATTAACAGCCTGTTTTTTGCAAGTGGGAGCAAACTCACATATAAGGACTAGTCTAGGAATCGAACTCATGACCTTAGTGCTATAAGGCACAAATGCTACTCACTGAGCCACCATGCAGAAGCTTTCAGGAAGCGTTCACACTTGTAAATTGGTTGTGTGACTGGCAATGTCTCCTGATTTATATGCAGGTTCAAAAACCATTTGACTCCACTGGATTGGATGTTACTAGCAGTTGTGTGAGCGTACACACTTATCTCTAATGTATGACCAACAGGACAGTCGGAGGTCAGATTGGATGCAAATTGGATAAATGAGTAGCTTTATATGTGCACAAATATACCATTGTCAGTCATACATAATAAATAGGACTTATTGACAATTAGGTACAAAGTAAAAAAAAATTTACACTCTGGCTTCTTGAACAAATGTAAAACATCCAAATGGATTTGCTTAATGTAACTGCAGTGTAAGAGATAGGATGTTGCTTATTTGAGTTCTTCACGTAATGGCAGTCTGTGCTTCCCCTATAGCAGTGGTGAACTTATAGCTAGATTATAGGTTTTTTTATTTGTTTTGTAAAATAAACATAATTAATAGCAGTTAAGCTAAACCAAAACATTCCTTCATTATTTTTCCTTAATGTAGAAAATGACATCATAAATAATTATAGTGATGTCACTGCAGGCATTACATATTATAATGAGGTCATATCATCTGTATGTGATTATTGGGGTCTTTACACATCCAACAGAGTAAAATAAATTTTCATGTTAAACATTACCTTGGCCTGTGTGAGAAAGGGCCTCGGTAGGTAAACCAGACACCGTTCAGTACACAATGATGTCATGTAAAGCTTCGACAACGAATTAATCATTTACAAATCGAAATTCTGACTAAATAGTTAACTCAACAGAAACATAATGAGTAATAACACATAAAAACCGCTGTGACTGCAATCTAAAAACGTAGGACCTGATACAGATCTGCTATTCGGCATGGAGGATGAGATTTAACACCCCTGTCACTCCTCTCTTTCAGGGGTGAGTTACATGTCCAGAACCCTAGCCTAACTTCTCCGCACTGTTCTGTCTCTGCACAGACATAGATCAGTGTGGAACTGCTTCTCTCCGCACCCTCATTAGCATAACTAACCCCGCCTGTCTAATGCGGAATTGAAGGGCCAGCCCCTTCTACAGTACTTCTTCCTACAGAACTTGCGCCGATTTAACGTGTCAAGACTTACGCAAGACACTTGCTAAAGTCCCCTTACAAACCCATTAGTCAATCAGGGCCATGCACTTAATTAAAATCTTATTGTATTATTTGTAACCAGCTTTACTTGCAATAAGTCACCTGTATTTTACAATGTAGAAAAAAAAACTTAAGTAGCTCAATTCTTAAAACAACGTACGTAAGATGAAAACCACGAAACTGTCCGGTCCTGTCTATAACTTTTTAGAATTACTGATGTCTTTGTTGCACATTTGCTATTTTTTTAACACCAATAAATAATGCATTTTTCAAGCCACGATCAATAAATATATGTATCAACCTATTCTGAGTTCAGGATTCTTTGTATTCAAAATGTCGTCTAGACTGAAACATTATACTAGCAACTGTTACCTGCAGAAGGATCACTAAACACAGCCAAGAGGAAAATATATACCCATCTAACATATTAGTATATCTGAGTGATACAAAATGACTCCGGAGTCTCCTAGGCTAAATAAAGCATCAGTAATGTGATGCATGTTTATGATAATTGCATCAGCTTGAACAATTATCTTTAACAACTCCAAGTATATGGTAACTGTAATGTTTCCTAAATAAGAACTTTATTTCTGCAAGGAAGCCAATTAGCGTAATAGCCAGTAACCTGGGAATAGAGCTTAGCAATACAATGGGAATATCATTAGTGTGTTATCTGACGACAAACTAAATATCTACATTAACTGTGTTTGTTTTAATTCTATGTTTAATCATTTACCACTATGATATTAAAATCAACAACATATATAACATAAGGGACAGTAAGTAAATAAATGCTGAAAAATTCTATTAAATATAACCCAGAACTTGATGGGACAATCCACAGGATAATACAAGGGAGCAGTTCATCCAAATGTCCAGAAAGCAATTGTGTGAAAGCTTTAGGCATAGGCCATATAGGCAAATGCCTAGCACACCGAGGCTTCTGGGTATGATGGTCTATTTTCCGACACACCATTGTAAGGCAGCTGAATTGCGAATGTATGTGGAGGTGCTGCGACTCTTGTGAAGATTTCTGCACCTACAGGTAACTGCTTTCACCTAACCCTTTCCTAACCCTCCATTTCCCGCAGTCTAACCCTAACATTCTCCTTCTTGTGCCTTAACCCTTTATATTCCGCAGCCTAACCCTAACCTTCCATGTCCCGCAGCCTAACCCTAACCTTCCATGCCCCACAGCCTAACCCTCACCTTCCCCTTAAACCCTAATCTTAAACCCCCCCCACAGCAGGTGCAGCCTAACCCTAACCTTGTACCTGCCGCAGCCTGCCACAATGGGAATGGGTTGAAACTGCCAATAGCAATTTTTAATTTGCCAAAGTTGTTGAACAATGATACAGCAGCCATTCAGTTGATGGCTGTAGCCCATATTCAGAGTACCGGACGTATAATATTTACGTCTGGTGTTTAGCGATTTTTGCTAATGCGCTTTCAGACCGCATTTACGCAATCTACCTAAGAAAAAGATACGTAGATTACGTAAAAAAAATGACTACGCATGCGCAGTAGCAAAAATCGCTAAACACCGGACGTATATGTTATACATCCAGTACTCTATACGAGCTGACATGTTTATCCAGCATTACAATTATCCTGACCCTGGGGTAGACCTAGACCTAAGTTCTTTTTACTTTCGCTGGCGTAGCGTATTTACGCTATAGTAAGTACTATGCACTCCCCTCGCTCGTGCGTCATTTACTCAATTTACGTGTAAGTACGGACGGACGTAACGGATTGACGTACGTAGCGGCTTAACCCGGCCCATACTGTACGATTTAAATGCCTCCCTCCGCCTACAAACCGTATTTCTGGGCGTCGTATGGATGACCCGCCCTTTTGTTCGTATTTCCGCTGAAGTTACGTACAATCAGAGTGACATTGCTTAACATCTACATTCACATTTTCGATTTTACGACAGCGGCTAGTGTAAATGCGCTAGTGTACGTAGCTCAGGATCTGGCCCCCTAACCCTAATCTTTACCCTAATTCCTAACCTTAACCAGTAACCAGGGAAGTGCAGCAATGGGCATTGCTCGTAGGCCAGGACCCTTCACGAGTACCGGGAACAGTAAACATGTCAGCAGGTACCCCGGGGAGAGCAAATGTTGGGTTGTTGAGATGGTAACTTTCAGCATTGTACCTGTACTGAAATAAACGTTCTCTAAACTTGAATCCTGTCCTAACTGATAAAGCGGACATTCAGTTGCTGAGACGGCAACTACAGACCCGCTAGACTGATCCTATTAGGCCTGTCTCAGGGCAGTAGTGTGATAGGGTGGTATGCGTGTACATATATACAATGACCCCCAGTGTCTTCAGCGTTATGTCAGGTACCATAAAAAAACACTTTCTGTTTGAAGACTTGTGATGTTCCATTGATTTCTACTGTGCTGTTCATTAACCTTACGTTAATGATTAATCTATTTTTGCTGGCAGTTTGTCATTCACACAGAGTAAAGAGGCTTTACAGTATTCTTTAAAGTGATGGTTAGAGGCTCCTGGGCCAGATTTACTAAGCTGCGGGTTTGGAAAAGTGGAGATGTTGCCCATAGCAACCAATCAGATTCTAGCTGACATTCACAAGCATGTAATAGGAAAATGAGAGCTAAAATCTGATTGGTTGCTATGGGCAACATCTCCACTTTTCCAAACCCGCAGCTTAGTAAATCTGGCCCAGGAGCCTCTAACCATCACTTTAAAGAATACTGTAAAGCCTCTTTACTCTGTGTGAATGACAAACTGCCAGCAAAAATAGATTAATCATTAACGTAAGGTTAATGAACAGCACAGTAGAAATCAATGGAACATCACAAGTCTTCAAACAGAAAGTGTTTTTTTATGGTACCTGACATAACGCTGGAGACACTGGGGGTCATTGTATATATGTGCATGCATTCCACCCTATCACGCTACTGCCCTGAGACAGGCCTAATAGGATCAGTCTAGCGGGTCTGTAGTTGCCGTCTCAACAACCCAACATTTACTCTCTCCGGGGTACCTGCTGACATGTTTACTGTTCCCGGTACTCGTGAAGGGTCCTGGCCTACGAGCAATGCCCACTGCTGTGCTTCCCTGGTTACTGGTTAGGGTTAGGAATTAGGGTAAAGATAAGGGTTAGGGGGCCAGATCCTGAGCTACGTACACTAGTGCATTTACGCTAGCCGCTGTCGTAAAATCGAAAATGTGATTATAATAAATAATACAATTCACATGACAATAATAATTATAATAAATAATAAAATTCAATAGACAATAATAATTATAATAAATAATACAATTCAATAGAGAATAATAATTAGACAATATTATATACAACAACAATGGACTGTAATATTTTCCTGCAACATGTAATCACTCTCATTTAGATAATAATTAATATAATGATAATTATAATTATTATAAGTTTGCAAAATATACAGTAAAGTACATGGAGAGGGTATGTGTCTCTAAAATATATTATTATATCTATCTACCTATCTGTCTGTCTATCATAGTTTACATTTATTTGCTAGAAAACGATATGAGATAGATAGATAGATGGATGGATGGATAGATAGATAGATATGAGATAGATGAATAGATAGATAGATAGATAGATAGATAGATAGATAGATAGATAGATAGATAGATAGATAGAAAGTTTAATGAAACACTGGAAGTTCTGCTAGGAGAAAAATGTGTCTGCTGCGGAATATAGTTATATTATACAGTACATAAAATAAATCTATAATATGTAACCAAAACATTTGTTTAACAATAAATTCAAGTCCAGATTAGTATGTGACCTTCGGGATCTCTCTCCATAGTTTAATGGCATTTCTTATCCCATCCTAGCACTTGTTTGGGTCAGAACTATCTCATATATCAGACACTGGGAATGTAACTAGGGACCTACTCTGATAATTACGCAATGAAAGAGGAGTCATTGAGAGTATATTACATATATATTTCACAGTGCAAATGCTACACTATTTTATGCAAAAACATAGTATATGCCAACCATCAACACACAGATCACAAAACTCATACATTAAATAAATGCATATGCATATACATTATAATGCATGTCTCACATAACACATACATTATATGAATGTATATATCACAAAACTCATGCTTTATATGAATATAAAACATAACTCATACATGATATAATGATATAATGTAAAGATCACATAATTCATACATTATATGAATGCAATGATCAAATATGAATGCATGGATCACATAACATATACATGACATGAATGCATGGATCACATAATATATACATGATATGAATGCATGGATAATATAACATGATGTACATGATATGAATATAAAACATAACTCATACATGATATAATGATATAATGTAAAGATCACATAATTCATACATTATATGAATGCGATGATCACATATGAATGCATGGATCACATAACATATACATGACATGAATACATGGATCACATAATATATACATGATATGAATACATGGATCACATAACATATACATGATATGAATGCATAGATCATATAACATGTACATGATATGAATACATGGATAATATAACATGTACATGATATGAATGCATGGATAATATAACATGTACATGATATGAATGCATGGATAATATAACATGATGTACATGATATGAATGCATGGATCACGTAACATACTATCTAACTAACATATCTACTTTATGCACTCACCGCTTTTTTTGGGCCCATTAGTCTCCACTGTTTTTGCAGAGGGTTTATTACTCCCCTGAGTGTGAGTCTGAGTGCTGCTTGAACAACCCATAACTTCAAGCTCAGAACAGCCTCCTCCAATGTGAGTGCAGGATAAGAAGAGACAATATAGGGGGTATATGGTGTAATACAGAGGTCACATCCAGCAGTAGAGAGGTGGATCAGTCTCCCGGCGATGGTGCTGCTAGAATGACATCTATTGGAGTGACAGTAAAGTTTAGCGCTGTCCCCCGTCTAGATGATGGTGTTTACTTGTACAGAGCGGTTGCCATATGAACAGCAGCAGCCCGGAGCCTTCTCCTGCAGCCGAGCAGCCCGTATAGTGTTTCTCTGAGTGTGGCCAGTGAAGGGGCATCTTCTGCGCATGCGCATGCGTACATACTCTACAAAGTATGTACTACCCCTGGGGCAACTCACACTAAATGCATGCAGCTTGGGGACATGTAACGTGACAGAACTGGATGCTATTGCCTTCTAAGTACTCTCTCATTTTAGAGTTATATAGTTATGGTATACTTTAATAGGTGTAGGGTGTAAGTGCTAAAAAATATATATAGTTTTATACAATAATTCAACATAGTTTTGGCTTTTTCTTGTTTTATTAGTTACGTGCATACCCTCTTTACACCTCATTAATAACTGAGGCTCATCAATTGAAAGGGCTGCATTTGTGTGATGAAAGGAACGGACATCTTGCAAATATTCTGGACAAAGAGAATTTTGCGGATGCTACTTGTGCCTAGTCCATTGCTGAAAAACACCAGGGGCCAGATTTACTAAACTGTGGGTTTGAAAAAGTGGAGATGTTGCCCATAGAAACCAATCAGATTCTAGCTGACATTCTCTAGTATGTAATAGGAAAGTGAGAGTTAGAATCTGATTGGTTGCTATGGGTAACATCTCCACTTTCCCAAACCCGCATCTTAGTAAATCTGACCCCAGATTTCATGCCCCAAACTGCATCTTCACAACCAAGGAGTAACTACTAAAGGGTTCTAATGATGAAGATAATAATGATCACAAAACACACAACAGCAGCAATACAGGCTCTAGTGGATTCTGTGGTGGATTCTATCCACGTCAAAGATAGAAGTAGTCAAATGATCTGGAACAAATTAGCTGTGATGACGGAAAAAAGCTTGCGGTAACATAGATAATTTTCCTGTTATATGGAGCTACAACTCTCAGCATGCTCCAGTATTATAGGTATAACTGATACCTGACAGAGCTTGATAGAACTTTTTGTTTCATAACACCTGGAGTATCATAGATTGCCCCTGTCTGTTTAAGTAGCCTGGGTAACAGCCTCAGAGGGGGTAACGGAGCCTCCACTTATGATAAAATGTGTATGTGAAGCAATGAATCCACTTGATGGTCCAGGTGTTAGAGGATGCAAAGGGTTGCCGCTCCGCTTTAAAGATCCACCAGCTAAGAGTGTAGACACAGCACAGATATAGTGCCTGGCTGGCTGGAACATTACATTATTACCAGCAGTGAGCCAGCTAGGCGCTGTGTCTGTGACACTTCAGCATCATTCACTGAGCAGAAAGACGTGGAGGAGTAAAGAACAAGAAGACGATTCAGGGACAATAGAAAAGGTAAGGGAATTAGAGGATGCAATAAGTGAATGAGTGATGACTAGAGGCAAGAGGAGATAAGGGATGGCTGGAGACATACAAGGGGTGGTTGGAGACATACAAAGCGATGTAAAGGTGGCTGGAGACATACAAGAGGGAAATTGGATGGCTGGACACATACAATAGGGAATAATGGGTGGCTGGAGACCTACAAGGGATCGCTGGAGACATGCAAAGGGGAGGAAAGGGATAACTGGAAATGTACAAGGGGAGAAGAGATGACTGGAGACATACAGAGGCAATAGAGATGGCTAGAGACATGCAAGGGGAGGATGGCTAGATACATACAAGAAGGAAGAAGGGATGTCAGGAGAAGGTAAAGCCGGAAGACATAAAAGGGAATAATTTAAAATGGACACATACAAGGGGGAGACGTTTTCACTTTAACCACATGAGATTATGAAATTTTTTAAATACATTTAGGCTGTGCGTATGATATTGTAATTTAAAGGTGTAATTTAATTTAGCTAGTTTATGTCATTACTTTTACATGGAGTATTATAACGGAATTATGATTTAAGAGTCAAAGTACAAAAAAGTATTTTATAAAAGGAGGTTTACGGGGGTAACACCATAGAGTATCCTACAGTATCTGCTGATATTCTTGAATAATCTACGACATATCATTCAGATTATACAAATGGTATTATGAGGAAGAACAAACCAAAGTAATACAATATGTAGAATTTAGTCTCCTAAAATGATTTGTTTGCACTTGTTTGCATTCTCTAACAATGAAAAAAACTGGTATCTAACAACAGCATAGATGTTTATGGAGATGCTTATTTTCCAGAGAAACTGACTGCGACTGACCATGTCATTGAAAAATACAATGTACCTATGGTGTGATGTACTAAATAGAGCGCGTAACCAGGTAGTTAACAAATACAATGGAAAAGGAATCTTGCAGAATGTGGTTTTGACAAGGAACTGGAAGCTTCAGTCTGCTCATTACCTGTCACTGAAATGTTTAGTGAAAGGACACTGTGTCGATAGCAACACACTTGATGCATTGTAACAGAAAAGGGTAATTCAATTGATTCACTAATACTTTTGTATAATGAAATAATAATATCTTAGGATACACTCTGAATCCAATGATAGGGCCACGATATCCAGTCATCCTTGTGATTGTTCCACAATATGGACCTGATTCACATCTAAGAATCTCTAGCTTCTTAGTTGCGTACTTTTAAGAATGTATCTGCGCATGTGCAGTAGTATATTCTCTGAACCCTTTCTAGATTTACGCATTCATCTTACAGAAATCAGCTGCTGTATGGGATCCGGCCCGATGTCTTTAAAGTCGGTAACAATGGTCTAACAGTATTCCAAGTGAGTCTGTGTCAATGACCTATAAAGTGTCATTACTACTTCTCTCTTTCTGTTACTAATTCCTCTCGTCTGACTCGCCTTTGTCATTACTTTGTTACTTTGGGCTGGATCCAGACCTACGGGCGCCTTACTGGCACCCGAGGTCAGTGCGGCCGGCAGCATAGCGGGGAGTGCATGCCCCGTGCACTCCCTGCTGTCGGTAGTAAACTTACATGTACAGATTCCTCCCCTAACTGTTCCGATCTGATCGTAGCGGGGATTCCCCCACCCCATCCCCTAATTAGCATGTCTATCTCTGTCTTTACGGCGGAGTTACGATATACATACTGGGGGGGATATCACCCTTTTCATACAAGCGTACGCCGGCCCTTGCCCATGCACACAACCTTTAAAACAGGGGAATTACGTCTGACATGTACGTAATTCTGCTGTCGGCCGTAGCCCAGGATCTGGGCCATTGGCACTTAATGGGTCATTGGTACAGCCTCATCTGGAACACTGTAGTCAGTTCTGGCCATATCTCCAGAAAGACGTAAGTACATTTGACCATAGACACTCTTGACCATTCCTCTAGTCTCCCTAGATCATCACTTTTGTTTACCCCTCCTGATGTGTCTACACTGTTACATATTTTGTGATATTTGTGCACCCATAAAGGAGATTTACAAAATACAATCATGATTTCTAGCCGAATGCATATGTAATTGGTTTCACTTTTAATCCTTCAGCACAGTAATAGTTTTCATGACATTTATTTGTCTCTCTCTTACATGAGTCTGGTTAAGTAAATAGAAATGTATATTCAATGACATCCCTCCCAATATACCGTGGAACCAGGGTGTAACATTTTGAATTATACAGGGTTGAATAGGAATGCATTGTCATGATGAATTAATTGTTATTGTGCACATCCAGGGGCTGACTGACAAATTTTAGCCCTGGGGTTCAGACTCAGATCATAAGACAATTAGGAACATAAAATGCCCAGTCCTAGTGCACCAAATGTAAAAAGTTCTATCCAGTAGCAATGTGTCAGTAAATTGGGTCTGGTGACCTTCAGTCTGGTTCTCAAGGTCACTGAAAGATGAAGCCCAAATAGGACAACAAAACATTTTACAAATCCAAATATAGTAAAACCATCAGTCACCTTTCTCCTGAGATGGTCCTAAGTCTAAACAGTGAGAATCCCTATTTTGGGTCATATATCATGTGTATTTGTTATGGAACCAATGCATAATAGAACAGTATGGTGGTAACGTTATGGAACCAATGCACAATAGAACAGTATGGTGGTACCCCGGGCTTACCCCGTCATCCAAAATAGCTTTTGTGGCTCAACACCCCCTGTCAGCTGCTGGTCCAAGAGACAGATTTTATGTATTTATATAAATATACTGATATAGTGGTATATTTATTTGGGGTGTGGGTCCCCGCTTACAATGGCCCAATTTCGATAGGGCCATTCTCTCCCAGCCAGTTCCCAACTGGCTTGGATATTGATTGCTTATGCCCCGATGAGGCTTAGCGGTGCTCCGATAGGTGCTGCAATAGGTAAGTGTATAACACTACCCCAGCCCTTCCTCTAATTCTAACCCAAACCCTCCCCTTCCATTACCCTAACCTTCCCTTCCCTGCAGCCTGATCCTAACCCTCCCTTCTGTATAGCCTAACCCTAAGACCCCCCTCCCCACAGCCTGACCCTGACCTTATCCTTCTATGTTCCTAACCCTCCCTTCCTAAGAGTCTAACCCTAACCCCCTCTATGGCTAAAGGTCCCCAAAGAAGTTACTCACCTCTCTGGAGCTAGCAGCGGGTCTTCGGCAAAAATGAATGGGTGAGTATGGCGATCGGCAAAAAAATAAAAAATCTAAAATGGCTGCCATTCGAAATAGAAACAGCCGAAAAGGAACTTTCGACCGTCTCTTTTTCTAAAGGCAGCCCATCGGTGCTGGGACTCCGGACCATTTATTTGCATTTAGCTCTATTTCTCACTGACACGGGCCTTGCCAGAGTTATCTTTGCGCTTGTAAGCCATTATCCAATGGGATTAAACCATCCAAACAAGTGACCGCTGTCTCAGCAAATCTCGACTTTATCAAAGTTCCAGGTTTGTGATATGCTGCGATGAACAAAGAGATTTATTTGTTTCTCTGACAAAAAGAGGATAAGATGGTGCATGACCCTGCAAAAATGAGATGTGCTGGCTCGTTATTTAATGTCATCATGTTCATTATCCAGCAACAGAGCCTGTCACATTGAATATGAAATGCAGATGTAAAATGCGATAGTGATTCGGGGAGGAGAACACTGGAAAATGCCTGTGTATCTGTCACAAGCCGTTTATCAAGGGAAACAAACTATGAGAGACAGGAACACACCACACCTTTATTTTTAAGAAAAAAAGTTTAATAGTATTGACACGCAGATTGTTGTTGAACAGGTGGTTTCCCTCCAGGTGGATACTTACCCTCCAACATGACCCCTTCCATTAGGTACAATATACTCTGCACCTGAGCTTCCAACTGTCACTCACCTCGCGAAATGACTTAACTGATTTTTTTAAAACTATTTGTCTCTTCAACAAAAGCGGTTACCATAGTAACTGATAGTTAGAAACTGAGGAGCAGAGTATTTTGTACGTAATGGAATGGGTCATGTTGGAGGGTATGGATTAATGAGCAGAACATATTATTATTATATATGTTCTAAGCAGAACATATTCATAACACTGACAATTCTTGTAAAAAACAACAGTGAAACGCTTGTCAACTCTTTGCTCTCTCAAACTGGGACGGACATATACAACATAGGACTCCCTGGCTGCTACTGATTTGGAGTAGCTATCACTGTATTTTCTACCACTTATGTTTGGGCTAACTATACAGGCTATAAATGCTGGCACTGATCCTCTGATAGTGACCCTGTGTATCTGCAAGGGATATACTATATCTGTACTATACTTATCCATTAGGGTTCTAGAGGCAGGAGAGCATGGTGGTAATCAGTGAGATCATAGACACAGGTGTTGGTGATGGTTATCACTGAGGCAGTGAGATCCTAGAGGTAGGTGGAGGTAATCAGTGAGATCCCAGAGGTAGGTGTAGGCGGAGGTAATCAGTGAGATCCTAGAGGTAGGTGTAGGCGGAGGTAATCAGTGAGATCCTAGAGGTAGGTGGAGGTAATCAGTGAGATCCTAGAGGTAGGTGGAGGTAATCAGTGAGATAATAGAGGTAGGTGGAGGTAGAGGAAATCAGTGATATAATAGAGGTAGGTGTAGGTGGAGGTAATCAGTGAGATGCTAGAGCTAGGTGGAGGTAATCAGTGAGATAATAGAGGAGGGTGTAGGTAATCAGTGAGATAATAGAAGTGGTGTAGGTGGAGGTAATCAGTGAGATAATAGAGGTAGGTGTAGGCGGAGGTAATCAGTGAGATGCTAGAGCTAGGTGTAAGTGGGGGTAATCAGTGAGATAATAGAAGTAGGTGTAGGTGGAGGTAATCAGTGAGATAATAGAGGTAGGTGGAGGTAATCAGTGAGATAATAGAGGTAGGTGTAGGAAATTAGTGAGATAATAGAGGTAGACGTAGGTGAAGGTAATCAGTGAGATAATAGAGGTAGGTGGAGGTGGAGGTAATCAGTGAGATAATAGAGGTAGGTGGAGGTAATCAGTGAGATAATAGAGGTGGGTGTAGGTGGAGGTAATCAGTGAGATAATAGAGGTAGGTGGAGGTGAAGGTAATCAGTAAAGCAGTGATATTGCTAAGAGGTTTTCAGACAATCATGAGGTTAAGTATCAGTTGACACAAAATGGTGGTTGCTCAGATCAATTAATAGGTTAATGCAGACAGGTGCATAAAGGCAGGGGGTAATCTGCTTCAACAAAAACAAAGGAAAGAGAAAGCCCCAGCAGCCATTAACCAGTAACATGCAGGAGGCGTGGTTTAATGTTGTCATTTATGCAAATTGTATAATTAAGCCACATTCCCGACTATTAATTACCCCACTTTAAGGTTTACTAGGGATGGGGGAGGGGCTTGATGTGTCATCAAGACCCTCCCTGCCTCTAGTAACATTAGGATACTAGTGTTGCCAGGCAGGGGGACAGGAATTGAGGCTGTGGGGTTTTCATGAAACCACAAGCCTCAACTCTCTGCAGGAGATTTGCCGGCTCTCTTGGGCTATCGGGAGAGCTGCCCAAATTTCAAAAGTCTCCCGGACATTCCGGGGGAATCGGCAACCCTGATGTAAAGTAAAAGGCAGAACCAACAGTTACACACATTATATATATGATAAGACACCAGCCACCGTTAAGGCCTTTCTGCTGTGGTGGTCCTAACTCTAACAGTGAGACCCTATATTGAGTCAACCCCAACCCCCGCCCCCTGCTGCATATTCCCCCATCCACTATAGTCCTATCCAATCCATCCTAGATCCACCAAAAGGCCAGATTATGGACAAAAATGTTCACTTAAACTTTTTCTCCCCAAACATAAATACCTTTTCTGGTGTTTAAATACCATTTTAAGCCCAGACGCCTGTGCACGAGTGACAACCTAATGACAGGACAGGAGGAACTCTCGTCAAAAAAAAAAAAAAGAAATTCAGGGGAAAGAGAAATAAAATATCAACTACAATTTTTACTTCTTTGGAAAAATGGATGGAACAATTTAACTCAAAATCTAAAATAATAAAACCATTCAACCAAATATGAAACCAGTACAAGTGAATCATTGCCTACATTTATTCATATTAGGAGTGCAGCGCCATCTAGTGGTCAAGAGAATGCACAGTTATACCCCTTTCACATCACCACCAAAAACCCGGGTTTTTGGCCATAGACCCGGGTTAAGGCCTTAGGGCCTGATCCAGACCTACGCATGAGAGTGGAGCGTATTATCGCTCCAGCGTAAAAACTTTCACTCCCACGACACTCCCCTTACCTTTACCTCCGTACGCCGGCTGAACCCCACCTTAACTTTTCCCGGTCTCGGTACGAATTTTCGTAGCGATGCGCTGATCGTACCGGACTAAGCACGCCCATCCTGTAAAATTTAAATGGCTCCCCCCGCCTACATTCCTTAACTCCAATGCCCGTACTAACTTCGTACTATTCCAGTGTCTGTACTAACTTCGTAATATAAACACGCCCCATCGTCGGAAAAAACGCAAAGAATACGGACGCCTAAATCGCCGCTACGAAAAGGTCTTTGGTACGACCGGAAGTTGTCACTCTGGAAATGCGCAGTGCGTTTTTTCTGCCGAATTTACGCTTATGACCAGCGTACGATCGCTTGCAAGTGTAGGTCTGGATCAGGCCCTTAGTCCCAGGTTAATTTGAAAGGTACCAGGGTCCTCTTCCCGGGTCTAATGAGCCCGATATTAGACCCGGGAAAAAAGAAGGGTTTTGTCCGGGTCCGCCCCGGATAGGGGTGCAGTGTGAAAGGTGCCGCCCGGTTCTCCCCTAAAGAAAACTAAAGGGATTTGTTTACTATTGCTATGGCAAATACAAATCCCTTCTCAGGAGCCACGAATCGTCTATCACACTTTCAGGGAATTTCCTGGGTCAGAGTTGGGCTTAAAAGGGGCTTTCTCTACCCACTCAAAAACCACTGCAATAAGCCGGCGTGAAAAATTGCAGAAGTGGTGATCTGAAAGAGGTATCAGTCACATTAATAACTCCAAGATATACCATACTATATACACATTATATGGCATGCTGAAGAGGGATGTGGTGCATTTGCCAGGTCAGGTCTAGATTAGGTGCTAGGATTTTGCATGAGACGGCTTTGTGGAATCCCCAAAAACATCCCAAAACCACATTTATAAAATTATATTATAACAAGTTCCTATAACCTCATACAAAACAGTGTACTAAGGTGCAATACAGTATGGAGCAGATCCAGACTTAAGAGTGAATTCCGCACGCTTGCATATATGTAACAGGATAATGCACTCCCCTGTCATGCACTACTCTGTGCGTATCTCTGGTTGTATAGAATGCCTTGACGTACGGAACTGCCTAACCCAACCCATACTGTACAATTTAAATGCCTCGCCCCACCAAAACAGCGTATTCTCAAACATACAGAGTGCTGACACGTCCCAGCTACAGAAAGCTGCTCGTGGAGAAACAATATCCGTATGATCAGCGTTCTGATGTGTAACTTCTGGGCATGCGCAGTACAAATGAAAAGCTGATACACGCACTCGGTGTGCGTATATCAGTTGTAGTTAAGTCTGGATCTGGTCCCATGAGTCTATTCAGGGTCGCCATCGGGGGGGGGGGGATGACAGCCGGGACTACTCGTAGTAGCCGGGACTACTAGTAGTCCCGGGCCTGGACCTGATGGGGGTCCGCCGATACTTAGCTCTGTAGCAGGTATCAGCGGTATCCTACAGCCGATACTTGCTGTTCAGAGCTATTTAGTAGCTGGCCAATGAGCAGGAAAGTGCTTCCCTGCATACGGCCCACTGCTAAAGCGTGTCTGCCGGGTCCTGTCCCCTATGTGACGTCATCAATGAAAGTTTATACGCCCGGGCGATCATACGCTACGCTCGCGGGCGTAGGTCTGGATCAGGCCCATTATGTGTCACATGGCGCAGCCCTCTAACCTAATGTCAAGAGGTTAACTAACTAAATTAGTATTTTACACACAATCAAGAATAAGTGCTATAAAAAATATGCCTCCCAGTACACCAATAGACCCCCTAGAAATGTTTATATCATGCTACTTGCATGATAAGCAACTGCTTCCTCCCCCACACCTACCAGTGTAACCCCTGGATCAGCTACTGACGAGCAGGCCTTGTGCAATAAGTCTCACCATTAAATAATAGACAGTCATTGGTGACTGATACTCGCACATATATATGTTTATACTGCGGTATACTTGTTTTACCCTCCCATTTTCTTTTCTCTGTACCCCCCTAATTACACTCATTATTCAATCAAAATTAAATATATCGGAGGCAAATACAACTATACCTTACGGGTAATTTAGTTAATTATGTGTCTCTCAACCCGCAATGGGCCATTCTAGGTAGAATTGACCCCACTACCCAATGCGCAAAGGGAGTTAGACAATTCTTCTTGATATTGTCAGCAGTGGCTCGTAAATCCCCACCCCCCTCAAAAGAAAAATACAATTATTATTATATCAGCCCTGTTAAAATACTCACCTTTACTTTGGTCTTTCATAGATTCTCTGCATCAACTTCCATCACACTAGCAGGTCCCAAGGTGTGCGCCAAGTCACCATGGAGTGTTGCAGCACTCTAACCGGGGTGCCTTGAAATCTGGGCCTCCTCGCGGTCAGGAGCTGCGGGGAGAGAGGTTTGCTATGCTAACATGACCTGTGGTCAATTCACTGTCATTACCCAGGAAGCCAGTGTGATACAAGGAGCTGGAGGAAACATTCGGAAGAAAGAGAAGCAAGATACAGCAGAAGGTATGTGGAAAAACTGGAATCAGTTGTGGAGAGATGGAGGAGGGGGCTGGGAGAGAGAGAGTACGGGTGAGATGGATCTCATTTTTAAGAACTTGTAATAAAGATTAGAGCGTTGTATTGGATTCGGTTACAGAAATAAATATTATTTAAGTGGGATGAAACCTAAACCTAATTTATTAAAAAGGGAGGCAAACGCTAACCTAATAATATACAATGAGTGTAAATTGTTCTTGGAAAGAAAAATCTTATATATAAAAAATATTTTTTTTCCTTTGAATAGATATGTATTATTTTTGCAACTAACTTAGTATCTATTTATATCCTGATCCAACGCTTATTATGTTGCTTGGACCAAACTACTTCATTTACTAAGGTTGATGTTGACAAAATTGCCCAAAGTCCTGGGACTTTAGCTGTTTTTTCACCATCATGGTATTTAAGTCTTTCTCATCAACAAATCGACCATCATCGCTCTACCCTTCCTGTCCCGATTTTTGTAATGTAACCTATACAACACGGTTCATTCACTAAAGGCGATTTGACTAAATAACCTCTAGTGCAATCCGTGACGGCAAAAAAAAAATTGGCCTCCCATGTGAGGTGCTTTCCTAGAAAGCGCCTCACACTTTAATAGAAAAACACGTCAACATAGTAGCGCTCACTAGAGCCCCCTAATGTTGGTAACGTCATCTTTCCTATAAAATGGAGCCCCCTAGCGACAGACCGGTCATTAGGAGCGGGGACACAGAGGAGGAAGAAGGGGTGCGTCGTTGAAAGGGCCAGAAGAGGCTGAAGACCAGATGACAGCACCGGAGGAACATCTTCAAGCAAGCTGACAAGCCCCTCCCAGCAACTTTGAAAGAAGAAAGAAGAAAGAAGAAGATGAAAATACTAGCAAGTCATCCCAAGACAGATGACTGCTAAACGGTGAATCGCAACATTTATTTATTCATTTTTTACACATTTTTACACAAACATACACTTTAGGGTACATTTTTTAATGGTGGCCACCAGTATTTGCTAGCGGCACACTAAGGGACATGTTTGACACATTTTATTCAGGGTTTCACATGTAGTGTTAGGTCAGGTAATATAGCAGAGTATATTGGGGTACATTTTTACTTTTTTATGGGACACAACACATTTGCTTACACACTTCTATCACTTATCAGGCTGCTGCTTACACTACTATAAGGATTAGTATGACCACAAACACATGGCCATGCTTTTCCTTATAGTAGCATATGCGTCGGCAGGATAAGTGATTTAAAAATGCATGACGATTTTGAGATGGAGAATCGCCTGTGCTTTTCAATAGAAAAGCATGGCGATTTTTCCATTTTAGATTCGATCAATATCGACGGTGATTCAACATCAATGGCAAAAATTTGGGCATAATAAATGCGGCAAATTTTGCTAAAAAATCGCTGCTCAAACCCGGCAATTATGATCGATGTTGAATCGCTGTAAAAAACGATCTTAGTAAATGAGGCCCAAAGGGTGCTGAGAATTGGGAAAGTTTGGGAACCACTGCTTCACACTTCAATTTCCCAGACATTTACATAGAACCTAATTTAGCAGCCCAATTCAAGCTTCAACTGCCAGCAGCAGAACCATAACTTAACATTTATGCACTGGATTCTCTGAAAATGGGGTCGGTGGGTAAATGAGGATCGTGCATAACCCTTTACGGTACAATTAAAATACCTCCCCTCTCCTACCATCAGAACAACTTCTAGCACAAAAGTCTAGATCCGTGCTGGAGGTGTGTGCATACATTTGAAGAATGTGGTTATTTTCCGTTTGCAGTATGTGTTAAACAGCCATAACCATAGTTGCCAAGTCTGCTTATAACAAGCGGAATTGGGCTTGTTTTTTTCAGAGTCGCTGCTTTTTTTTGCTGGCCGCGGGTTGCGGTTTTTGGGCTTGTTTTTTTTTTTTTTTTTTTTTTTAAGGGGTTGTTAAAAAA